>VZTL01009101.1:0-10107 GCA_013400535.1 Scopus umbretta
GTAGGGGGTCCTCTGCTTCTTGTCCAGCTTCTGCTTGCTGCCATGGCCTCAGGGATGGCAGTGTGTGGCTCCACCAGTCTATCCCCCTCTCACACTCCCTGATGCTCCTTAACCTCCAAAATGCAGCATTGTTCAGAAGGCAGCTGGCAACCAGTACTTTGGATTGAATGGGAGGATGTCCTTTGACTTCAGAGAACCTTAAATGACTTGTTGAAGTTCACACAGAGTAGCGCTTGGGTACAGGACTAAGTTCATATCTTTTTCGTAGGGGTGAATATCTAGACAGTTTTCCAATATCCCTGTTCAGCTTTCCGTTATTGCAAACTCTGCTGTGTTGTGGGTTTTTTCAGTGCATTCAAACCCTGCTGTTGTGCTTTTTCTTTCTGCAGCTATTCTGGCTGTCCCTGCTGATAATAGCTCAGATTAGATCTACACAAGGGGGTAACATCTGAGCTTTTAATGCTGTCCTTTTATCTAATGTCCTCCAGCTCGTGGTCCTGCTGTCCCTGTGCAGCTTGGTATGTGGTGATGTTCACTCTGCTGCTTACACTCAGTGAATGATTTATCATGTGTTATCAGTAGGACTCTGTACAGTGTCCAGGGACAATGTTTTCTTCCATCTGGTTCCAAGCTGGTGGAACACCCTTCCATATGGTTTTCACATGTGGTTCTCCTAGTACCTCCTTTCTATTTTTTCCCTCTGGATTCATCAATGTGCAGTTTGTCTAAGAAGTACACTTTGTTTCACTTTATAAATTAATCACATGTATGAATTAAAACTTCACCAAATGTGATATTTCTTAAATGACAGAGGAAACCTTCACAGCTGGGTGAATCTATCTTCTGGAAGAAATATCCAGTCCCACGACATACTGGAAATTAACTGCTACAGTGTTCCACACCACTCTTCCAGTCAGATAGTAGCCTATGGCTTGTTCTGGAAGAATCTTATCTTATAATACGTGAGAAAATCTTTTAGTTATGTTCTGTATTATGAAGGTGCTTGTTGCAGTTATAGGTTCATGATGTGGGCAGGACAGAGACCACGAAAACATCTGTTTATGTAAATCGCCTTGAGATGCAGATAGTGATTCACAATTACTTGATATTGGGCACTCCAAGAGACAGAGTTTTATATCACCAGTCTTCTGAGTGATCCAACCTGCAAAAGGACTCCCCTGTCAGAATAACTTGCTGCTGGATTTGCTGGTCTTTGCAGATAACTTCTCTCTGTCGTCTTTGTTGATTTTATGTTGTTAGACCTGGTAACATACTTTTATCTTATCTGGCTTTTTCTTTTCTTTACTCTCCATGTTGTTTGCTATTCCAGAATAAATATACAGACCGCCTGCCCCTGGAGGCCAGTGCACTGTGTTCTTCCCCGAGACCATGCAAATATTTGGACCACACCAGTCTCTGAGCCCCAAGACGTGAGCAGCGACACGAGGAGGTGCAGCAGAGGGCAGGGTGGAAGGCCAGAGGGTGTGAAACTAGCACATGGCAGCCAGTGCAGTTGGCTTGGAGCGTTCAGCAAGGGACTGCCTTGTGTTCAGAGCAACAGGAAAAAGGGGACTTGACTTTGGCGTTGTGTGTGTAAATGTCCACACCTGTGTGAGTTTGTGGTGAGATCTGTATGTGTGACTGTGGTGGACTTCAGCCAGTCAGTGTATGTGCGTAGCAGGTTTTCAGGAACGGTAACAGGGATGGTACTCCAAGCTAAGTGCCATTTTCTGGCATTATCCGTTTTGCTTCCAGGCTCCTGTATTTCAGAATAGCACATATATCAATTGTGTACGCTTTTGTGATTCTGTGTGTTTGTAACGTGTGTGGGCATGTTGGTGTATAGGGGTGCACGTACTGTCTGTGTGAATTGGTGAGGTTAGACACTTTGTCTTGAGTTTTCTGCCCTTGTAGATGCATCTTGTACCTGCTGAGGATTGAGGATTCAGACCTTATCACTTCACAGAAGGGATGATGGAGGCAGAAAAAATACTCAAGATGGGTAGTGTCTTTAGGCCTTTCTATCCCATTTAGCTTCTCATTAGAAAGAAGCAGTCTTTCCTCAGTTTTGCAAGAAGACACTCTTCATTTGAATCCTTTTCCCCACTGCCTGTGGTGTGCTCGTGTTTCAGAAGCTGTTTCACCTTCAGAAAATCCTGCTTCTGAAGTGGCTGACATCTTAGAGCTGCTTCTTATTGCAGAGTTATGTGGAATATCACCCCTAATTTATGCCCCATTCATAAGCAGAGGATCTTAAGTAGCTTGTGGTGATGGTGCCTACCCAAAGAGCAATAAGCCATTGCTAGAGCTAGTGCAGCCATCACACCACGGAGCATGTTAAGCAGTAATTTCGTAAATTGTTGAGGCCAATATAAGCCATTATTCTCACCAGAAAAAGATATTTCCACTTTTCCTCCTTTCTGTAGCTGCTGCTTTTCCATGATTTTTCTTCCCTTGATAGCACAGATGTTCTTACAGCTCTGTGATGAAGTCCCCAAAAATCTCAGAAAGGTATTGTGTTTGGGTTTACCTTAGAGCTATCCCTAATTCACTTCATTGTGGAAAGCATGTTTGTGCATCTGTGGTGGTGTCAGTCTTCACCTGTGGGGAGACATAGGAGGAGAAGCAGGAGAGTAGGTACTACCAGTTGAGATGTGCTATTTTGCCCTTTAAGGGCACATCCCCACTGTCTCCCTTGTTGACTCCTTGCTTGTCCTCACATCTCTCTCACCTCACTTAGCTTCTTTGATTTGGAGCTGCCACTGGGTTGGCCAAGAGGGTTTCTTTTTGTTGATTTGGAGGGCTTTGTTGTTTGCTCACTGTTGCCTTTTTCCAGTTTGAAGTTTGCCGCCTTCTGGCCTCTGGGCCAGTGACCCTTCTGCGAGCTGTCGGGCCATGCAGTGTGCACTGTGTTATCATCAGGGAGGCTGTTTCATTTCCATCTGGGGCTTTTGGTCTGGATTGGATCCATCATGCCGGCAGGTCTGATTGATGGCCTTATTGACAATCAGGTTGACCCTTGTTCGGCAGGCTGACATGCTCCGTATTTCACGGGCCGGCATTTGATGTGTATCAAAGAGGTGGTCAGGTCATCAGAACAGCCAATTAAAACGATAAAGAGGGAGGAGTGGAAAATGGGGGTTTAACTCTTTCCAACCCATCATAAACATCTTTATGAAATGGAGGGAGTTTTTTCTGCCAAAATGGGAGCTGGGATGGAGGTAAAAACAAAGATCCATGTCTATAAAATTTATCTGTGGGAACTCTTTAAAAATTGAGTAAGCAGAGATCAGGAAACAATAACTGTTATATAGTTGTCAGTTATTTAGAGTCTGGAATGAGACTGAATCAACTGTCTTTCAATTTTTTTTCTGAACAACTTATTGTAAAGGAGACTGTGAAATTCAGCAGAGGTTAATGAATATATAATAATACATCTCAAACTCAAACACTGCTTGGAAGACAACACTTTTCTTTCATAGCTGCTGTTACCTGAAAAGGAGAAAGGCACTTCCATTACAGCTGCTGGTAGCTGACAGCTGGCAGAAGGTAATAAATTTAGGAGTTATTTAGCATCAGCTTCTGAATAATGGTATCAGAGGAACATGCTCTTCACAAGACAAGTGCTAGAGCCAGGAATTGAGAGTACCACTGGGATCACAGATAATAAAAGGTCTATCATCAGTCAATGGCTGATGTTCATACCAGTGCAGGGTCGGTCACAGTTGCTTCAATTTTAATTTGGGGGCTGTGTTTTAAGATAATACAGCCTTTCCTAAGATGCCAGCAAAAATGCACTAGAACACAGACTTTTATGCCTACTGAGCTTTAATCCACGCTTGCACTGAAGTTTCCAGGTGTCAGTTTTAATGGAAATGCTAACAAAATAAAGCTCGGATCAGGGTTAACTGTAGAAAGGTTACTTTTTTAACAGTTCACCACATCCAGACTCAATTGTACTTCAGTTTCCAGCCTATAAAAGGGGGAACAACTACCTTGTTTTCCCAAGAATATTAAAATTTATGAAACACAGTAATGCTAACAACTGTCTTGTGTCTGAATAAGGGGGAGAAAAAAAAACCCTACTCCCTGCAAAAGATACCATGCTATACTTGCTGTGTAGCGCACACTCCTCGAAGATCTTCCTTCCCCTGCTTGTACTTGTTCAGTTTCTGCTTTAATATCATAATCTAACTAATGCAAAGGCATTGAATCCATTTTCTGACTGTTGCGTAAATGATGGTTAAGTGTCAGGAGATTTATTTAATTGTCTAGCTATTAAAAAAAAAAGGTAGGTCTGCTGAGTGAAAGCTTTTATGCTTTTAAATGAGGTATTGTTGTGATTAGAGTTTAAACAGCAATGATTTCCTCAAAAATGCATTGGCAATAATCACTGGCTTGTTTGATTGTCCACATAACTGTACCACCCTCACTGCCAAGAAACTCATCTGAACCACCAATGACAATAATAACTATATTTTTCCATTAAGTGTGCAGCAGATATAATATTCAAGGACAGGAACATCTTCATTAGGCAGTACGGAAAGCGAACACATTGTTCACAAATCAGCCTCAAGAATAATGGACTAGAGAGACTTCAGAGGTGAGGGATGGAGGTTGTGGGGGTGGGAATGGAGCTTAAAGCTTCATGAACCACATACAGAGAGGATTTTAGTGGGATACGGGCAATTGATTCCCTTAAGTGTCTTTGAAGAGCCTGGTCTAGAGGTGGAGAAACTCCAGATGACTCATTATAATACTGCTTAGTCTCATCATAGTGTCTCAAAGATCATTTGACTCTTTTTCTTTAATTAAAAAATCCAAGAATACAAAGCTAGTTCATCTGGCGTACCCAAAAACAACAGCACAATGATGACAGGTTTCTGAAGCAAGTTGATGACCTGCAGGAGAGAAAACGGCTGCCCTTCAGCTTACCTGGAAGTTTCAGAGACTCCTGAAAATCCTAGACATTTGCAAAATGCAAACAAGCCAAACTCTTTCTTTATTAATTTTTCTATGGGAAGTTGATTTCCCAACTGAATGCCACTTCCCTGCTAGCTCTTGTCCCAGAAATTCATCCTGTGCCGGGAGTGCAGCTCAGGGTGAGTCTTTGCCAGAGCATTTGCTGCTTCGGGGGTGTAAAGGGCCTGGGCTCTAGAAAAACACTGTACCCAAGGGCAAAGACAGATACTCTTCTCTGTCCTTATCTGCATCTTTCCTTTCTTAATTTCGCATTAACTAATACATTTAGGCACCAAGAACTACTGGTTCCAGGTGTCATGCTTGTGTAGTATCAAGGCTGATACTTGTCCTGAGACAGGAATATTAATTTCCCATTTCTCATTGCTACCCCCTGCCTGGCAAATCACAGGCAGGCCCAGCAAGGAGATCCAGTTTGTCTCTCTGTCAACACACTACACCAGCAAGAGAAGGGCTATGTGAGCAGGGCTAAGCTCCTTTTTCTTCCTCCTCGCCCTCATCAGTCCTAAGTGCCATTTAGCAACATTAGCTGCCTGCTTTTCTCAGTTGGACACTGATTACTCCCTGTTGGAGAGCTGTCAGTAAGGGGAAAGCCATACATCGTGGTGGGAAGTGATCTCACCCAGCAGGGGGGCACCTCTTCCCAACCAAAACAATGCAACTTTGACAGGCTTGATGTATTTATTATCTTTTCAGTGCAGAAATGCTGCCACAGCAGGCAGCAGGGAGGATGCTACTGGTGACTTGGAAGAGAAAGCAAGAAGTACAAAGTGCCAAGGAGTTGTCTGTAGACAGCTGATGGCAGGGTGCAGGAAGGGATAAGGGGAAAGGAGGTTATGAGGAAGAGGAAAACACTATCATAAAAAGGCAATTCCTTTTATTCATGTGCTTAACTCATCTCCTGAATTCCAGGGACTCAAGAGGGCTCAGAAGCAAAAGCAAACAGCAAGTGAAGAAACAGAGAGGTTACAACCCAAAGCATGGTATCCCAGCCAGGCTGAGCCATTTAAGGGTGGTTTTAGAGACCGATCACCTTAGGGAGGAATGTGAATCACTGGCTCTTGTGCTCCTTATCCTTCTGGGCTTGGCTCCCTTTTGGTTTTATACTGTGATATGGGAGGGTTTCACACAAGTGCCACCTGTCAGGTGGTTTTGCCAGCCCTAGTTTGGGTCCATTTTGCCTCTGCAAAGTGTCAAAGGACATTTTGACTATAAGGAAAAGAAGTCAGGATCCTTCAGGGGCAGAACTGTGTTATGTCCTCAGCAGCTGTTCATAGGCTTCATCTATGTTAAATCTAGCATAGTTACCTGGTTTGAACTCCTGGGTAGCAATGAGGGTTGATCAGGAAGGAGCCTGTGCTTTTGAGACAGCTAGCTAATCTGGCTTTTGAGTAACAGTCAATCTGTTTCTTTTACTCTGGTGTTCTAAGAGTAAAATCCCCTTACAGAAACCCAGAAATTTCTCTAGATAAAAATTCCCTGGGCAGGTCCAGGTGTCTTCTCTTGGCAGCAATTAAGTAAAAATTGCCAGGCACCAATAGCTGAGTGCACCAATAGGGCTTTATTGCCCTCACCAGCCTCACCAGCCTCTGCTGGGAGCTCAATTTAAGCTCAGTCCCTCAGCTATGTTCTCTTTTGTAAGCCTGAGGCTGCCTTTGGGTTTTCCCTTTGTGGCTCACATGGAGAATTCAAGTTCAGTAGTTGTATGCTGGGACTCGAATCTCTTATCATTCTGCAACTGGTGTGTGTTATCTGCTGTCTATGCTGTTTTGAGAAAAGGGGAAAAAAGCCAACCTGTGTTGATAAGTGAAAAGTAAACTCTTTATTGTTCTCAATCTGTATGTAATGTTGCAAGTGACTGCAGATGCTCCTTAAAGGATGAGAAAAGTGTTTCTTGAGCTGTGAGGAAAACTCACTGTAGAGTGAGGTTGCTTTTATTGAAGTCTACCAATTGACTGGCTGAAATAAAATGCCTGATTCAAAGCCACCTTTACTGCAAAGGACCCCAGGGAAACAAGAGCAACCAGAAAAGTCTGAAGGAAAGGCACTACCTGCCCCTGACTGTGAGTAAGCAAACTTTATATGGGGTTGGGAATACGGTATACAGAGACTGATAAAAGAAGAAATGTATATAGAAGGTAGTAGGATTGCAGAATGGTGCCTCATCAGAGTTGTTAGAGTTTCCCAGGTGGATTGGGCAGTGGATCAGCCAGCTGGCTCTTCTGATGAAACTTCTCTTCAGAAAAATGTTGAAGCTTGGTAGTTTGTAAATATTGAAAGATGTGTGCCTTATTCTGGTTGGGTTATTACTGAAGAGGAGTGCAAGGAGCTGGTTTGTCTATGTTGAGCTTTTATTTTTGTTGTTTTGAAGTTGGCACTTTGCTTGGTTTTCTGGACAAATGTGGAGCATGGGTCAAGTGTTTTCTTGGCTGAAGAGAAGCCAGATATGCTAATGTCTGTATATTAGACTTGAATTCTCAAAAATTACTTTAAAGTTATGAGATTCTTTTGGTAGTGCATCAAATCATGCTCAGCAGTATTGAATTCCTTCTGGGGTTTCTTTAACTATTCTAATCTAATTTTGGGGGGTAAAAACTGTGGTAAGGGTAAACTGTGATGCTGGTTTAGCATATTAAAAATGCTTGTTTTCTTATTTTAATTGATGTTGAATATTCTGAAAGGAGGGGCTAAATGCAGTCATTCAGGTTAGGAGTGGGTATCTGGATAAATTGCATGCTCATAATAAAATAGTCTTTAGGAGAAGGAGGAAAGCTTTGCAGTATGCCCTCAGGGTGGTGAGGTGCTGGATTGCCATGCTTGTTTCCTTGGGAAGGCTATTCCACATCCAGATTGTTTTCATTGGACACACTTTGTTGCTGTTGTGATCCATGCTGGGCTTTGTGATCTGTGAGTTTCTGGAGAAACAGCTGTGTTTGGCAGAGCTCTTGGTGAGGAGGCAAGACTGCTTCAGCCTAACTAATTCCTGTTCCTTCACCAGTTGATATCACCTTGGATATAGCAGAGGCACACAAGTTCAAGTTAGAAATGTAGTTTACTCCTGTAGCTGTTACATGCATAAATTAAGGGTTTGTTTCCCTCTTCCACCTCTTCTAAGCTGTCAGGACAGTACCTTCATAACCCCTGAAGCCAGACAAATGTAAAGAGTAACTCCTTGTTAGTGAAGCACAGGTTTTCTTGTGCATGTCCAGCCTTGACCCAGGTGTTGGCTCTGTCCTGCTCTGATTTCATCCTTCTCTGATTTGATCAAGTGTAAGCATGCACTTCCTTACAACACCCCTGTGGACCTCTGTGCTTCAGGCAGCTGCACCATGTGCTGTTGTTAATAGCTTGTCCAGTCCTGCAGCTCCTGTGACTGTGTGTGGAGTGTTTGCAAGTCAATGCTGTTGGTTTCCTGTCGTATTTCATGGCTCTTGATGGCAGCTCAGCTGAGAAGTTATGAAATTCATATCCTCTCTGCCTAGGAGAAAATGGCAACTGGAAGATTTAATATCCCAGAGGGTTAGTGTAGGAAGTTGTACCAGAAGGAAGAAGGCAGGGGTTAAAGCTTCAGGTCTTTCACAAATCTATGCAAGTCAAGGTTTCCAAAGGTTGGAAAGCTGTGAATTAAACCAGCTGAATTATGTGCATGGCCCAGTGTTATAGTGGTTTTACTGAATTCCCTTCCCCACCAGTAATTCTAGGATTTACATTTGGAGGAAATGGCCTTGTTTCAGTTGGTGATGGATTTCACTTAACAACACAGAATGCTTGGTGATCAGGAAAGACAATCCCATGCTAAAACCTCTCATCTATTCCTCCATGTTGCTTTGGGGTCATGCATTAGGATCAGGTCTTGGTACCAACAGCAAACATTGCATA
This sequence comes from Scopus umbretta, assembly GCA_013400535.1. Classification (NCBI taxonomy): domain Eukaryota; kingdom Metazoa; phylum Chordata; class Aves; order Pelecaniformes; family Scopidae; genus Scopus; species Scopus umbretta. Next base: position 8,860 of record VZTL01009101.1, read on the forward strand.
TTGGGATTTCCAGGGGAAGCTGGGTTTGACCCTTCTAGACAATGTGTCGGATGAAAGCCTGTTCTGTGTGTTGGGCTGACGACATACAGAGGGCTCCAGGACATTGAAAGATGAATGCTGTGCTCAAGACACTCATTGCAGTGGAAGGGGCCAAGGGCACAGATGAAGATTTGATGTAATCTTCTAGCTAGCCTGCACTCAAAAGGCAACAAATACAGCAAAAGTCCCACATGCTGTGCTACTGATACAACACCATACAGTATCAGGACTGTGTAGGCACCCTAGCATGGCTTGCATCCCAACACAAATCACTATTCTGTGCTTAACAAAGGCATGAAGCAGGAGTCACACAGGGTGGAGGAAAATGAGAGCTTAAGGATGTCTTAGAAACTCTTAAATCTCTCTAGAGACTCTAGAGCAATGCAGGAACTTTTGCAGCAAGTCATCTTGAGGTGTGCTGGCAAGAAGCCTCCTTCGGGTCAGGCAGGAGAGGTGATGATTTGGTACTGCTGGGTGAATGTGCTGACCAGCTTCTGGGGGAAAGTGGGAGCTCTGGGCTAGAAACTGTCAGGGAACAGATGAACTCATAGCAGTGAGGCTCCCCAGCTGTGGTTATTCACATACCATGTGTGGAGGCAAGTGGTGTCTGTTAGTGGCATACTGTGGCTGGGCTCTGGACAATGAGTGTCTCTGCTCTATTTCTTCTCTAGAGACAGTCCTTTAAAGGGGAAAAAAAGTTGGTTGTGTGGGGTTTTTTTTCTTTCAATTATACTGTCCCTCTAAAAAAAAAACCTTTACCATTTATGTGGCCTAAATCTAGAGCTGCAGTCTGGCTTTCTGTGGCAGCAGTTGTGGTGAAGACAAATGTCAATGATCAGCAAAGAGGAGCTTTCATTTAGTCACATTCTACTGATGGTTTTCCTTTTTTTTAAAAAAAAAAAAAAGAAAATTTTATTCATTTTTATCATGAGCAGTAATGAAAGAGTAGCTTAAAGATTTATTTATTTTCTTCCTTAAAAAATTGAAAGCTTCATCTCCATTCCAAATTCACCCAAAATATTTCAGCACCAAATTACTCTGAAATCCACGAAAGCAGAAAAAGATTTTAAAAGAGATGGAAAAACTGAAACACTGCATAGATGGAAGATTTCATGCAATGAACAAAAGTAATTTAGTGAAAGTAAACAAAAACTCCAAAACCAAAATTTAAAAAATGCTGATGTTCAGATGGCAATTATTTTTGGACAA
>VZTL01009102.1:0-17400 GCA_013400535.1 Scopus umbretta
GATGCTCTGCACTTGCCTATGACAAATGACTCAACCCTCTTACCTCTAGCATTTTCTTCCTGGGTTCAGCAAAGCAGCTAAATAAGCCAGTGTGGTTCATGACCTGCCCAAGTACAGCCTTAGTTTTAATCCTGACCGTTCCAGGGAAACCCTGCTAAGGCGAGTCTCTGCACTCCTCCCTCTGCCTTTGCTCATCTAGAACATTTGAATTGCAACCCCTGTGTATGAATGCGCATTTGTAAATGGCTTTGATACAGTCATGCTTTCCAGCCACAGGCATTTGCTTTGCCTGGGCATCTACAGTTTTAGTGGCACAAATATTCAACCCAACATTACTCATTCAGTTAGAAAGCAGAGATAAATACTGAAGAGCAGGCCCTACTTGATTGGCAAGTATTATTCTTACAAGGAAATAATTTGCAAAAATTCAAGGAACTGCACAGATTGGTAAAGATTTTGTTACAGACCCAAGTAAATGTGCAGGTGTGCATATGTATACAGAAGAAACAAACCTCTGGAGAAGGTCCTTAGCATGAATTCAAATTCTGAACACTTCACACACCAGGTGTATTCAACTGTAGAATATGTAAACACCGATTATCTATTTATGGCACTTTTTTATATTGAACAACATTGAAAATGTCTTGGTCCAGTGAATACGCCACTTCTGATTTTATGGACATTCCCTGGTTGAAAGGAAAAGGCCATTGCTGAATGGTCAAATGTCAAATATGTGCTTTTAAGCAAATATTGCATATCTTGCACAGAATAAACATTTCAGCCGCACCACTCGGGATCGCTTGATGCAATGCTTTCATTTAAACTGCTGAGGACTGTAAAGCTATTATTAACCTTTTATGTCTACTTTTCTCTTTCAAAGCACTTCCTGGTATCCAGACTGAAAATACAAATAGCAACCGTCTTTAGTACAGGAGGGAACAAACATGAATTATTTGATCACATTTAAATTTCCTATCCCATGTATATTGATCTTAAGTGGCTTACAGTAACAATCCACTCAAAATCCTGCTCATTTCAGTTCCATTTCCCAGTCCGAAAACACAGTTATAGTCCCCCCGCGTAGGGGTAGAGCACCCTGTGGCCCACTGAGGAACGCCTGCCAGGCTGCTGCGCACCCAGCCTTGGACACCGCGGCCTGGCAGGGTCTCAGGGAGCCCTCGGAGGTGCGGGAGAGCTGAAAGGGAGATTCTGACAGTAGATGTCCGCAGCCAGCACTGGGCTGAAACAGCTTCACACTGACCACACCTCCTGCAGTTTCAGCACAGACTCCGTGGGCTTGGGGAGTTACTCCTGACCGACACCAGCAAAAACAAAAGGCCAGCCTTTATTCATTTATAAATGTGAGTTAGAATTGTTCTGATTTAACAATTTTCAACAACATTTCAAAGTCTCAAGAACGCCAGTTCTTGAAGCGTGGCCAGCAACAAGCCTGGATCCCTGAGGAGGGAGAAGTCCCCTGCTCACCACCCGTCCGGCAGCACGAGTCACCCGTGCACGCTGGAAGGCTCGCTTGCCTGTAACGTGGGGTGGAGGCACCCCCCAAGCTAAAAACCCCTCTGTGAAGCCACCATTCCCCTCGTGATCCTGCCATTCCACACCTTTGCTGAACACCTTCAGGTGCTCTTATCAAAGCATTAATGTGCGCAAGTGCCCTGTGCACAGCAATGAAGACACAGCCCCGACTCACAGAGTCTGCAGTTCAGAAAGGCAAATGACACGCAGGAAAATGTAGTCAGTACACAGACACAGATCCAGTCAAACACGAGCACTCTGTATAGACAAACTTCTTGACCTACAGAAACAGGTACAGCACATCTATCCTCAGCCCTCCCTCCCATCAGCCAGCAGAAGCACACGGTGCCCTGGGGGAGAAGAGGAGGTGCAGCCAGCCCAATATTTCTCTGGGTTTTGGGAAAAACAAGCACGACAGCTGTGGAACAATCCTTGCAATCATTGTCTTCATGACTACGGAGTACTGTTTCCTGGGCTGGCATATACAGGTTATTTCATTTGTCTGCTGCACACTGAGAAGCTGCACTAGGAAAATGTGACAGATGGTTGTGGTACTCGTGAAGTAAAATAACGGAGTGAACATTCCAACCAGCACAAATCCACAGCGATTTGTGTAAATGTTGCAGGGCACAGCACTGAAGGAGCTGCAGAAAAAGCTTAGAGGAGAGTTTCCTCCCCATCCTCGGGCTGTACCAAGGGCACGACACCTGCATCTGGGTTTACATCCTCCTACAAAACAACAAGAAAAACATTAGCTTTACAGAAAATGTGCTAAACTTTGAGCTCCTGAGACACTGCTGTAACAGATTTCCTACAAGCAGATGTCAGAGTAACCAGAGAAGCTGAGTGCTGCCACTGACCTGGAGCACCAGAGCCAGCGGGTGCTGCCGAGGCTCACCTGCTGCCACCAGTGCCGCCGAGGAGCGGCAGGCATGCAGGGTGGCAGGAGCTGCTCCGCACACCGGAGGGGTGAGACGATCCAGGGGCTGCGAGAGTTGGCAGAGCAAAGATACTTGGAATGAGGTTTCAGGAACAGGAAAGAATGCAGAAGCTGCCACCCAAAAGGATTTGTCAACCCTTAGCCCAGCTAGCAGCAGCAGATACTTAAGGGAAGTGTAAGAAATGGGACAAAGTGGTACATCATCTACTTCTGACAGGGATCATTCTGGAGACTCGAATTGGCACATGGGCAGTGGCTGACCCACACAGGACTCACCTCACAGGGACTGCAGCTCCTCTCGCCTGCGTCAGCAGCTCCCGGGGCATCTGGGCTGCCTCCAACAGGACTGACTTCCCTCTGCTCCTTGACACCAGCAGTGCTCCGTGCACTCTCTGAGACACCCACTACCCCTCTCTCTCCCGTATTTTCACAGAGGCCTGGCTGTTCCCCCTTGGCTTTCACTCCTGCCTGCTCTGTCCCCTCCTGCAGCCCGTCCTTGCCCCGCACTGCTCCTGTTGCGGGAGTTGCCAGCTGCAGCTGGGTGCCCAGGCACAGCCCCTCACCTCCTGCAGACTCTCTCCCCCTCAGCTCCGGTCCCCCATCCCCATGTGCAGGGGTGCTCGGAGAGGTTTCTGCAATCAGCTGCTCCCCAAGGGACATCACTCCACACGGTTCCCCATGTTGTGGGGACACGAGATGTGCTGTGCCCCACTCCCACTCTGCCTCGCCCTGGCCCTTGGCCCCCACCAGCACTGGCCCACTTTCCTCGCGCCCCAGCACTGCCTCCTGGTTCACCCCTCGCCCACAGACCATGGCTCTATCGGCCACTCCTTCCCTGTTCCTCCCAGACTCTCCGGCTGCCCTCCTTCCCTCGGCTGACACCCCCTCTGATGCTGCCACCACTATCCTGCTCTGTCCCCCCCGCACTGCTTTTGTCAACCCCTCCCGTGCCACCACCCAGTCGCCCACCCCGACATCCCCAGCCACCGCCACCTCCTGCCCCACTGCTCCCTCAGCCAGAGGCCCTCGCCCCGCCTGGCCGCCCACCACAGCACTGGCCACCACCCCTGCCTCCCCGGCCTTGCTCACACACGGCCCAGGGGCAGGCAGCACTGCTTCATCCACCACCTCCTCACCGGGAGGCCTCTCCCCTCTCTCTTCAGCACACTCCAGTGATCCCTCCATCCCAGCTGCCAGCTCCCTTGGACCTGCTGCTCCACCTGTGAACTCCTCTCCACCTCCTGACTCTGCTCTGGCTATCTCCACAGATACTCCCATCATCCCTCCATTAGATTTTTCTTCCATTGCACTCTCTGTGTTTGCTTTGCTGCCTAGAGATGGGTTTCCACTCAAAAGTGCTTTTGCTGAGCCCTCTTCTTCCTCCTCCTCCGCCTCTTCCTCCTCTGCCTCCTCCTTCTCTGCCTCCTCCTTCTCCTCCTCTTCTGCCTCCTCCTCCGCCTCTTCCTCCTCTTCCTCCTCTTCCTCTGCCTCCTCCTTCTCCTCCTTTTCTGCCTCCTCCTCCTCTTCTGCCTCCTCCTTCTCTTCTGCTTCCTCCTCTTCTTCCTCCTCCTCTTCTTTCTCCTCCTCCTCTTCTTNGAGCTCCCCTGACGCCTGGCTGCCGGCAGCCCAGCGCCGCGACTGCAGCAGCAGTAGTCCTCAGGCAGCGGATGCACGCACTCGCACACACCCCACGAGCTGTGCGCTGGATACAGAAATGAGGCGACGCAGCAAGCCCCTTATCGCCACCCTCCCCTCCTCCTCCTCTTCCTCCTCCTTCTCCACTGTTGTGGTCTCCTGCAACTGAGATGACTCTTCACTTATGGGATTCCCTCCAGCATCCACCAGTACCCCTAGTCCAGGTGCTACTTGCAACATGGGAACCTTGCCAGGCTCCACAGACTCCTCCACTGCATTCTCTACTGCAGCAGATGTTGCTGCTCCTATGGCAGCTTTCCCCATCTCCATCCACTCTTCCCCTGATGCTTTCAGCTGGGAAGACTCATTTGGCGTTACAAAGTCTTCTCCTCCAGGCCTTGCTCCTCCTGTGCAAACTTTCATATCCCCTAAAGTTTCCACAAGAGCCCCAGGCTTCTCCACAGCCTCCTCCCCTTCAGAAACAGCTTTCTCTACAGACTCTTCTCCTTCAGGGCCAACTACCCCAGCAATCCCTTCTTCTGCCACGTTGGCATCCTCCACAGCCTCCTCTCCCTCAGACACCACCATCTCACCCACCACCTCCTTCATTGGAGGCCCTGTTGCTCCCACAGCCTCCTCTGCCTTGGAGGCCTCCTCCACTGCCTCCTCTGCCTCAGAGACCTCCCCAGCCACTTCCTCCCCCTCGGACTCTGCTCCGTCTGCCTCCCTGCCTAGCAGTGCCCCTGCCAAGTCCTCTCTCCCAGGTGCTTCCTTTCCCCAGGCCGCCTCGCTCTCCATCCCCTCCATCAGAACTTCCTGCTCCCCAGGTGTCACCTCTGCATCAGACTCCATTCCCTTCCCTGTCCCCTTTTCTCTGGGATCTTCTTCTGCCATGGCGCTCTCCTCAGGTGCAGATTCCTCCACTGCAAGCTGACCCTCCGCCTGCAGCACATCCAGCGTGTCTTCCTTGGGCAGCAAATCTCCCGCCCATGCCATTTCTTCTCCTGCCTCTTCGGTGTGAGCATCTCCTCCCTCAGCAACAAAATCTTCCTTCTCAAGTACTTGTCTCTCTTCTACCATCTGCCCTTCTTGTACCACTTGTTCTGCTGCCTTCTGCACATCAAGTGTTCTTGTTCCTTCTGCCAAGAAAGCTCCATCTGGTGCTATTAAGAAATAATCAAAACATTAGTTTTATTGAGAACTGTGTTAGTGTTAAGGCTGTTTTACAGGGTTATTATTAAAGATGTTCTCTCTCTCCCAAGCAATGAGGGGACATTGGCATGGCGACGAGAAGAAAACTTGCTGTGCTGCTTCTCATCACGCACCTGTGCTCTGACTACATTTCTAGTGCTGCCGTTCTGGCATCTGGCATAACTAATTTAAGAAAAAATGTTGATGCGTGACCAGATTTCAACTCTGACAAGTTCCCCCTGCCCTGCCTACTCTCCCTCCTTCCTTCACCTGCCTAGCAGGGAGCTCAGGTGTGTGTATGAAATAGCTGTAAGCTTGACAGTAACACTCAAAAATTCAGAAATAGGTGGTAAATTGCTTATGTAAAGTATGCACACACAGGAAGAAGAATATTCAGCTGTTCATGTAAAATGTGTAATTGCTTCCCATGGATTCTGTAATTACACCAGGAGAATAATGCAGGGTCAATTCCTGCCCCCTGGGAATTTAATGGCAATGCCCTCATTGAATTCGGTGCTGCCAGATCTGTCCCTGGGCAGGCACCCCCAGCAGTCTGTGCTGCTGCACCGGTGTTTTGTACAAACATGGCAGATTCTTATTCTTCAGAAAATGAGAAGTTTTGTACCACTGAAAGGAGCAAAGAGCAATGTCTTTCCCAAGCTACCCTTTTTCAAACTGGTCAAAGGCTGTCTTGCCCCAAATCATGTCCCACTGTTTTTGACTTATTTCACCATCTTGCACTACTGTTGCACTCCACAACTACTGCTTTTTGCTGCCTGCTTGGGCAACCGCCTGTACAACTAGAGCCCATCTCTGGAACAGCAGCCAGAGAAGACTCCAGGTGACAAACAGGCCTAGAGGACACTAGTTGTCCCGCCTGTCTCTGCGAGCAGAGTGGAGCTTGTGTCTGTTTTCCCACAACCCTTCCACTGGCCTTGTTGCTCCCCACTGCCACTCTGCCCTTCTAGTCCTTCAGAGCTGGACTTGATTCACTCATGGGGCAGGTCTGCTGCAGAGGAAAGCAGAAGGTGCACAAGGCAGCTCAAGCAGCTGCGGACAGTAAAGGAACCAGAAGAAGAAAGGAGAGGCTGAGAAAAGAGTTTCCAGAGAGAGAATGGAGGCTGCGGAAGGAGAGGAGAGAGCACAGCAAGTTGTTTCCTCCCACCAGACCACACATCGCCTGAACACTAGACCATGCTTGAAAATGAAACACTCTACATTTTGCAATACAAGAAATCATGCCTTCGTCCAAGACACATCTTGCACCACGTTTGTTGCTTATGTTTAGTATGAGCTTTCTGTCCTTTATATTTTAACATTGTTCTTCTTTTATACATATATATTAATCAGTTACCAATCACTATCCTATTTTTACAGCACTCACACTGAAAATCCTGCCTCCTGAATCTGGGAGAGTTCAGGCCCACCATCAAAATCAGGAACATGTAATCATTTAAAAAATTTCTAATGGAAGTTTTGGTACAAAACGAAGTAAAACATCCCGAACTATCATCCCAACTCAGAGTTAAACATTACTGTCTCCACAAAAGTATAGTGTCTGAACTGTCTACCTGCTAATATTGGACTGAGTCTAATGGAATGGATTTTGCCAGTCCCTGTAAAATGATGCTTTATTCACTTTGTCTATAGGAAACCAAATGCTGTGTTGTGCGTGGTATAGTCTACAGTATACCTGCTTCATTAGTAGAGAGAGGAGTTTATTTACTCTGGTTGCTGCTTACGAAGTATTCCCTTCTGTAAAGTGAGGTTGTGCATTGCGCAGAAATGATAATGGCAACTGTGAAGCTGTTTCAGCATTCAAGTATTCAAAATGAAGCTCCGTGTGAACTGGAGAAGTTAACAACTAGGAGATTCCAGGAAGCAAACTTACCACTATTTGCTACCTGGAAGCAAAGGGAAACTCACTGAATTCCTGCTTTCCACATCTATTTTCTCAACTGGCAGCCAGTTTTTTTCATGGCCTGGATTCTTCACCTAGAACCTTCTAACTGCCCAAAAAGCATTAGTTATACATGACTACAGAAGCCAGCTAGTCATCACCCAATTTTATACAAGTTAGGAAAGAAAAGAGCACAAGGAGGGTTTGATAGCCTAGAAGGGAAAGGGAAAGAGGAAACACTTCTGCAAAAAGACTTCAGATGAGTAAGATTTAATCCCTGTCCCTGATCGACGGCCAACCTCACCTTCATTGTCATCGCACTCTGTACTTGTAACGCTCTCTTCGTCCTCATCTGCATGGGAATCACTAGGTTCAGGTTCAGAATTCATGTGATGATCATTTCCACTTGCCTTTGCTATTTCCTCCTGGACTGGTTTGCAGTCTTCAAAAACTATCACAAAGTTACAAAAAGAGGAAACAAGACAGGTAAACCATTAAAAGGCAAAAGGGGAGCAGAAGTCATCCAGCTATCTCGGTTTGGTTTAAAATTTGAAATGTTAGGGCAGACCCAGTTGAAGCCATGTAAATCTTCACGAGCAATAACTTTTTAAGTAGATTAAAACCAGAGACAACCATTAAAAATCCAAGTAAAATGAATGCAGGGCATCTACTGAAACACAGAGCGGCAATCTTCCACAACATTTTCACAAAACAGTGAGACTGTTTTTGTCATGCAGTCTGAGGGGGGTTCAACATACAAGCAACAACATTGTTTTATAGACATAAAATTGTTATTGTTCTAGGAATACTTTTTTTAAAAAAATTCTATGTTAAGCTCCCAACTACAGTTCTGATGATTCCTCAATTCCCCAAACTAAGTGAAGACCTATGCTTGTCTATAAATAAGTGGGGAAGTATTTTCTACTCTGTAAATGCAATGATTGCGATGCTTCACAGTCAAGTCATACATTTGACATTATTGTTAAGATTGTGCTATCAGTTCCATTTTTGCATTATGACATGCTGGATAATTACGTGAATGGCTTTCAAGCTAGTAATACTAAACAACTTCTTTATGAGCAGTATTGCAGCTATGTACACAGTCTGATCCCTTCAGCATCTCCTCTGAGAGCTCCAAGTTCCAGCACTTTTCTATTTCTTTCCTCTTCTGTTGCATTTATTGGCTTAGTCTTTTACACAAAGAGCTTGCTAGTTTGCCACTGGTATGGATTGACAGCATAAAGTCAAATCTCGTGCTTGGTTTTACAGCAAGATGGCCTCTATTGCCAGTATGCTGTGTCCATTAGGAACCACAGACCTTCAAGTACATCTCTGAAACAGCTGCCCGCTTTTGTTTGTATTATGGCTATTCATGTGAGACTTGATTAATTCTGGTTGCTGCTTGGATGGTGCCAGTGGTCATGTGTTTCAGACTGCTCCTCTGCAGCCTGAAACAATCAAGTCTTGGACCGAAAGGGCATAACTCAGTCAATTGCTTGTACTCAACACTTATGTCAAGCATAACTTTCAGACCATAAAGAAGACAATCACAACATTTCTAGATCTTATTACTGTGTGTGACATGAAGCAGTACACTGGTCAGCTTCATCCATGCAGTGGAAGTGCTGCAGAGACACTTGTTCCAGGTTTCAGTTTCTAGATGTCTACAGACAAATTCTATGTCAAGGCTGACTGAGAACATGGACTCTTTTCAATATCTTCACCAATGATCTTCCCAGGATCAGACTATGGCATTTTATTTAGACAAAGCATTTTGTTTGAGAGTAGAGAAGCAGGGTTTCAGCCAGTGAGAAAAAAAGATCTAAATCCTGACTTGACCTTCTGTTACAAAAATACAGAGACTGAAACCAATTGCCACAACAGACCACTTAACATGTTTCTGGCTAAATCATGACTCACAACCTAGATAAAGAGGTGTTACACGGTATGATATCTTGACTTTCAAGCAACACCCTATTTTGATTTCTCTGAAAATAAAAATAAGGAGCCATGAGTAAAAGCTAATGCTCCCATGCTAAGGAACTGGCTGACTTTGGGCCATTCTGCAGTAGAGCATGTGATAAAGGTACCCAAAATTTTGGGCTTCATAAAGAATTAACAGGACAGAAGCAGTGAACCTACTGTGACAGGAGCCTGAGGGGCTGGCAGTAACAGCAGGTTCAAAAACAGACTAGACCAACTCATGGACATCAGATCTGTAAATGGATACAAAAGGACTAGATAGGCATTTACTTCTAATGGCTATTATACAACAGATCAGAGTGTGGGAGAGCTATGAAATGAGTGGAATTCAGAAAACAGAGCCTCTTGTGTTCATGAACAGCATCTTCTCTTGCCACTAGGAGCTCTACTAGAAGAAAATCAGGTGCATAAAAAAGGCACAATAGAGCTGACCAACCTGGCCACTAGTCTCATTCAAATAGCCCACTTAACCCACGGAAATACTGTCTTGCCTCAAAGCGTTTGTACAGGTCTTCTACGGATCACTGTCACTTCTGTGCTTCATGTATCAAAATCACATGTACTTGCATGTGGCAGAATGTTCCCTCCAGCAATTTATTAAGAAAAATGGCTATCAATTCTTATGAGACTTATTTTTTTATACATGTAACTGTGTGTATGGGATTTAATCTGCCTGCTGCTTCAGAGTCAGTCAGGGCACTGAAAGATCCAGGAGCGTGAGAAGTGTTGTTCCCACTGGCTTGCAGTGAGAAGACTTAACACTGTCTTCCCTGCCACAACCTTGCACTCTTCCCAAATCCCTGCCTCTCTCTTGCCAATGCATACCCTGAGCTCCCTCACCTTTTTCCTATGAGATTGATTTTTTCTACACTGCTGATTCTGTCTTTCTACTCACCCTTGTATATTTAATTTTTCTTCTTTTTTTCACTTTTGTTTTTATTTTTGCTGCTTCTTCCTCCTGTGGTTCCTCCGACTTCATGCTTATATCCATCCTTCCTACCCTATCAGTACCCTGCACCCACACAGCTCTGAACAGAAATGTGAGAAAATTTTTAAAAGACCATTTCAGTCTACAGAACAAAAGGCACTTGCTCAGCATGAATGTCTTTTTGCCTATACCATAGGTCCTAAAGGGCAGCAATGGCTTCACTCCTTGCTGTCACATTTCACCTGGGTGAAGGATTAAGATCTGCTCTGCAAGGAACCATGAAAGTTGAGCAGTGAAGGTCCCAGGAGCGTATTCATAAGGTTTCTCCTGGGACCCAAGATCCTGACAAAGGTCTCTGTGGAATAGTGCACAACCTGCTCAAATCATTCTGACGTTTCAGCTCTGCAGAGAAGACAAGACGCTTTCTGCTCCAGGACATCCCTTGGCTGCCTCACACAGAGGTACAGGCAGCACTTTCTTCAACTTGCAGAAACACCAAGTGCTTTGCTAGGTATGGTGCATATATTTTACTTTGACCTGACTGTAGGCCTGAAGTCTGACTAGCTGGCAGTTCCCATTCTTTGCAGTTTACTGCCTGCGTAACATTTGACAAAAGGGAATTGACAGTCTATCAAAACACAGAGTCCAGGGAAGGATGACAAATACTGCTGACAATAATTCTCTCTCTTGGGATCAGCAATATCTCCTTGTCACAAAGAGCACAGCAAGATCAGAAAAGGCACAGCAGGAGCCCATCCCAGGTATTTCTAGACTTCTGACAGATCCTGTCACACCACCGGTTGTGATTTGCCCAGACTCAACCTGCAACTGAACAACTCCAGACAAGCATTTGCTTTCTTCAGCATATACAATTTTCTCTGGAAAATTAGTTCTGCACTGTTAATGACAGCACTGGTTAGGAGGAATCCTGTCACAAGCAGAGCATGATGGGTCTTATCGGGACAAAACCAAATCAGTGCTGTATCAGTCTCATCCAAACACAGGCTGGACGGCTGACGAGGATGACCATCCCTACAGAGAAGTTCATGTGAAAAAATCAGGGAGGCCCAAGAATGNTGGACTGAGAACCCATTCTGCAGTCTCAGTAAAGGACTGAGCTCTTTCAGCCCTCTGGGTATCTCTGGAGGCTTTCAGCTCTCAGCCTTTTGAAAGACTGGAGTAGTGAGAGCTGTAACCATCTGGCATTTCTTTCAAGACTATAGACGTCCTTAAATTTTTGAATTAGAATCTTTATCATGGCAGCAACTGTGCGAAGTGGCTAGAAGAAGCTAAGATTCCCATGTGACCTTTGTTACCCCACAATATTTCTTTAGCATGCTCATTGTATCTCAAAAGGGTATTATCTTTTTCGTTCATTGCTCTACACACAGTTTCTTGGCAATTCTTTATTTACTATGAAATTTACCTAGACAATCCCTATGTAGATGTGGAAAAACCTGTATGCAATTCAGGAAGTCATTCCTGTCTGTAATTTTTATGATTCAATGAATTTTTTCTTGTCCTTCCTTGACCTGCACTGTCCCTGAATCTCAGGTAGTCTCCTGGCAGCAGAAATGATGCAGGACTTGACTAAGAAGTAAACGCTGTTACCTGCATAATGTTCGGACAATCTATCTACGTTTGATAGAGGAACTCTGTTCAAACCTAGAGCCATGAAACCATGTGTGTTGAATGTAAGCACACAGGAATTTATGCTAATAAAGAACAATGCTATTGTCTTAGGCTCACTCAGTACCAGATTACTATCTTGACACATTCAATTGATCTTTCCTTGGTTTTGTATGACAGCGTAATATTCTGTCCTCTACGTTTTTAAAGTTCTTTCTTCTTCAGTAGTCCTTACTCAACTCATCTGAGCCTAGTGGTCAAGGTGCTTAAATTGAAGTTTCTTTCACACAAGTGAAGAGAGGGGTTCCAGAAGCAAATGCCCTTGAAGACTTCAGCATTATTCAATGAATAGTATGTTACTGTCTTTACTGTCTCAATTCTGAATGCATAACAAAGCAAAAGCAATATGCAAGACAAAGTAACCCAGCAGCAACAGACTTGCAAAGCATTAAGCACCATCATTCAAATTGTTTATTCGACACAAAGCTATCTTAGATGCACTGCAGTGAACAGAAAGCGATAGAAACAGAACCAAAACCTTCTATTAAGATAGAGGAAAAGCATTCTACGTTCCACTGTAAGTGCAGCATATGAAACTACAACTCGAAATTTCATCTACCGTGGCTTGTGGCTCTCCTTTACATCAGCACCAGTGCAGACCACTCTTCTTTTATAACTGCCTGATTTAACAGCATCCAAGACATTTCCCCCATGACCTGGATGGCATTGCAAAGCAAGGGCTTACATTTTTTCCGATTCCCCAGATACAATAATGCAAAGCCTTGCTCATGTGGCCAACCTTTTATTACTTGCCCATTATCCATAAAGGTAAAGTTGAAACTGCAAGATACCCATTTTATCAACAGTAAAAACGATGTGTCACACAACTAACTGATTTGCTCCTTACCAACAAATCCATGACAGAGTGAAGCAACACAGCCATGGATCAACCCACATGGTTTTGATTTTCATCTGCTGCACCATGTTTCACATGGGAATTTTTGGTGCTGAATCTAGTATTTCAACATAATAAACAGAGTCTCCCAATCTGGCATACAGATTCTCCTATAGGTAATAAATCATGTTTGGATTTTATAATAATTGCATGATATGTGAAACCCAACTACTGGAATAAAAAAGAATAGCCAAAGTCTTACACTGAAAACACTAGAAAAGAAACAATAAACCAAGATTACATTCTGGGTGTTTACGCAGCTCACAGCAGTACGGAGTATTCTAGTAGCTTGAAAACAGTCCAACAGCTGCATTCCCCATGCTACACCATGACTTAGTGTAAAGGCAAACACAACAACACTTGCATGCACTAGTCACTCACAGTTGTGCAGAGGGACTGTACTCACCACCGCCTTCGTCATCCTGAGGAGACTCTTCATTGCTATCCTCCACTTCCGTCACATTGCTTTCCAAAGGCAACAGAGGACTTTCCTCGCCATCATCCCTTCTGGTACTTGCATTCTTCTCCCCATCTTCCCCTATGTTGCCTTCTACTGTCGCAGCCTGTTTGAGTTCCCCATTAGCTTCAGGACTTTGACGCTGTATTGCCATTATATTTTCACGAAAAATTCCAGTATCTTCCCTTGCTGTTACAACTTCTGGTTTTGCCTTTTCTGCTTCATCGTTTCCTTCCGGTGCAAAAGTTTCCTGATTTTCCTCCATTCTGAGCAATTTATTCTCCCCATTCTCATTTCCATATTGTGCATGTGCTGCGTTATCAGATGCCCTTTTGATGTTATACTCCTCTTTGCCCTTAATATTTTCTTCGATCATTTCATCATGAGAGTCACCTTCACTGCTATGCTGAGTACTGATGGATGAGGAAGAGTGTGCAGGCCTCCTATCTAGAAATAGCAAACATAATTTTGTTTTAGTATTTGTCACTAAAACATCTGCATTCATTGGCTACTAGTTCCCTTTATGCATAGCAGATGCTTATCTGATACCAATCTCTGAATTATACCATCTAAGGATAGCATGACAAAATTCCAGTAAGAACTTTGTCCAGATGTATCAAAGCCATTTTGTTAAAATCAAAGCCATTTAACATACTTTTTCTGATAATAGAAATTAACCAGATTAGCTCTATCAATCACACAGAAATACACCTCTAAAAGCACCTCTAAATATGACTCAAACAGGTTTTAGAATAGTTTCTTGAGCCTCATTTGATAAAAGATTTCAACCATAGCAACAATCCTTCAGTGCACTTCTGTTGCCTCAGTGAGTATGATAAAGATCTCCAAAATCATGTATAAACCATTCAAGTTGAATGGGAGATGAAGTTCACTGACTCCTCTAAAAAAACATACAGGGACCAGCATATGCAATTCATAAATGGAAAATTTGAGGGGAAAAAAAAAAAGCAATACTTCTTCATCCAATATTTAGCTGAACAGTAGAGCTCACTGTTACACAGCATTGCTGGTGTCCAAAGTTCACATGGGTTCAAGAAGAGATTATTCAAACTCAAGGAAGAAAAATCCAGGAAAAATCCAGGCCTAATAACCACCCTTGCCACTAGCTAATTACAGGGGTTGGAAGACACAGTGGGGAAGCAGCACAGTACTCTTGCCCTTTTCTTTTTCCTAGGCATCCACTATTGGCCAAAGGCCAGAGGTAGAATTTGGACCACGGTGTGTCCCTGAACAGCTCTTCTCAGAGCCACAGGAGCAAATCTATGCCGCATTATTTCTTCCTGCAGCCTCTCTGCGTCTTCTTCCTCTGTGGACCTGAGGAAGGCTCATTGCAATTTTTTGTAATATTTTAAGTTGCCCTTTTCATCTGCAATGTATTACAAAAGCTTTGCAGCACTGCTTTTAAAAAAAAAAAACTCAAATATGGAAGCTAAAACTTCCCTAAAATATGTCAACTGCTCCCATTAATTTTAAATCAAGAACAAAGAAGGTGTGTTTGAATGGAAACTGCAATTCTAAATTAATGAACTGCCTTGTATAGATGCCAGTCAAGAAAATTTTCCGTAAAAGTAGAAAAGGAATAGAGTGCAACTCCACCTCCCAACATGTTTTAGTGGTGGTGTGAGGAAGCTGCCTGCATCTCTGAAGAAGTTATCTAGGCGTACGCTCATTCTAATTTTGACATCTTCACAGAGATTGGCAGCAAGGATAATGAGTGGTACCAAATGTGAGGTGGATAGCCATCCTCTAGGATCTCTACTGCAATGGATTTCATGCACAAATTAGTGGACAGCCATTGCCTGGTAATGACTCTCAGCCATAGAATCATTAAGGTTGGAAAAGACCTCTGAGATCATCTAGTCCAACCGTCAACCCAACACCACCATGCCTACTAAACCATGTCCTGAAGTGCCACATCTACATGTTTTTTGAATACCTCCAGGGATGGGGACTCCACTACCATAGAATCATAGAATCACTTTGGTCTTCACTGGACTTGCACCTGTGTTCTAACAATAGGTATGTTTAGACTCCCAGAAAACATCATTACTCCTAAAGATGCTTATAAGAATATAAACAAGCAAGTTCAGAGACAGAACAACTCAAATATGCAGTTTACATATTGTACTATGGGAATTGCCAGTGATTCTTTCGATTTATTCACAGGCTTATGGTCCACAAGGATTTGAATGCCAAGGTCTCTCTTACATGCTCTTTATTTACATCTGATTCATAATATTGTATGCAAAAGTAACATCTTTGGCACCTCAGTTATCTGGATATTATTCTAAAACTCTATATGCTGGCTGAACTGACCCAAGGGGCCTAATGAATTTGGACACTCTTGAACAAGGATAATGATATACTGAACTAAGATGAGACAAAAGCTGTCCACAGTATGCACTCATAAAAATCCAGATCCCATTACAGTTAGCATGTTAGTTCCACTATAGCAGCACTCATAGGTTACAAGTGGATTAGTGTTCTGATTACTGAAACACAAAACCATAGTGTCTATGCCCAAAAGCTTGCTATCCAAAATCTTGGTCTACTAACACTAACGCACATGCTTAACTGAAAGCAAGTGAGTTCTTCGAAAAAATTACAGGTCCAAAGCTCAGCAAATTAATTCAAGGCACAGTAAATGTACAGAGCACATGGAATTTCAGGTCACAAGGAGATGAAAGTTGAAGGCAGCAACAATTAAATTACACAGAAGCACATGGTGTGGGCAATCTCCAGGTGGTCACAGGTTTATGTTTGCCTCTAGGAGCCTGACAGAAAGGAAGCTTTCAAGAGCTGAACTCTAGGTAACAGATCCAAAAACCAGCACAGCTCTGTTATCCTCTGCAAGCCAAGAGAAAATGAGTCACTATCACTAGCGTGATGCCCCAGTAAGGCTTCCCACAAAGAACCATTTTACCAGGTCAAACTAGTAAATGTCCATGTTGATTGACTACAGGAGACATGGAATAACACATTCACAGTTTTAACCTTGACATCTCTAACTGCAGAGATCAAGTCACAAGGAGTTTGTATAACTGAGGGCTTGACACCTCACACTCAGTTGTAAGTCTTGCCAGTCCAGAAGGCAACACGGTTTTAAAGCAAGTGGAAATGGGGCGTATCTTCGGGCTAAGTCTCTTAGTCTCTTACAATAGCTAAGAAACTACCAAACCAGTTTTCATGGGCCCAACATTATTTAACAAAGATGAAAGCCAGAAACGGTATATATAGATGGCAGTAGGGCTATTTGGAATGCACAGTACAAGTACAGCTACACTACCAAAGAGGGAAGGACCAAGGTCTGATTTGCTGTAATCTGTTACACCTCCAGGATCACACATCCACATTCTATCTCAGCTGGAAATGAAGTGCATGCTAGTTCCCAGCGCTCGGCACACACTCTGCATGCATTGCATTAGACACTGGAGGATCTTGCATGCAGACTGCAAGGGGGCCTCAACCTCGATTCCACGACACAGAAAAGAGCATTGAGGACATCAGTGGTGCATTTTTGTGTGCTGTGCTTGACTCCATGAGTAGATGCAAAACAAACCTGCACCTAAAATGAATTCATCTTGTGGACTACATTGCTAATGTAGTAACACCTTATTTGTGCTAGCCCTGTCACCAATACCAGACTCTGCAAGGTGCCCTATGGAGAATTGAACTTTACACATCAGCAGGGCCTTGCATTCAATATTGAAAAATACATAGTCACATAATTTCACACAAGTTAGGCACTCATGGAAGGGAGAAGGGGGAGAATTCCTTCTCTAACTGTGGCTTCTACTCATGTCCCATCCATATGCCAGACCTGTAAGCCATGCAGAACAGCATGTTCAGAAAAACATGTTGTACAACAAAATCCTACAAACACAGTTTAAAGAATCCCACTCAGACTGCCACTAGAAAATTCAAGGGGCTGAGGAAGGGAGTTCATTTACCGACATTTACCCTGATACAATATATTAGTTACTAGATCTCTCTGTCACAACTAGATACATTAGGGAAGCAGCAGTTCAGGTAAGTGGAAAAAAGACGGATATTAAAGAGATATATGAATTCACTTATAAGAGAAAAACTACATAGGATTTGGGAAAATGATGGCTCAGGCAGGGGATATGCTGTCTTGGAGAATTTGTAAATGTGAACATAAAGAAGGGAAAAGAACTGCTTCAGGATGTGCAAAAAGGCAAAACTAAAAACACTAGAGTTAAAGAAA
>VZTL01009122.1:0-18727 GCA_013400535.1 Scopus umbretta
TTTTTTTTTTTTTTTACTACTATATCTCTTCTGTTCTACTCTATTCCACTCTGTTCCTCAGGCACAGCTGGCACTGAGGTGGCTCAACACCTGCCAGAGCTTTGTGCCCTTTCCCAGCTGGTGCTCTCTGGGTTGCCCCAGTTTCTTCTTCTAATAGACCGGAAGGAGAGAGAAGCCTGAATAGCAGGTAAATGCATCATTTGGGGCCTGTCTTTAGATGTCCCCAGAAGTAAAGGAACAAAAGTGAAAGAAATGTCACAGAAGAAAAGAGAGGCCTACCTTGGTAACCCTGTTGCGATGCAGAAGAGGTCCATGATATCTTTGGAGTTGCAATATTTACTAAAGATCACCTTCCCAACCAAACGGCCGCAGGGGGAAAAGAAATGGAAGACAAGAGAAAGGATGGTTAGTTGCCAGAGATATGAACTCTATTGAGGCGTGAACTGGGCTAATTTTAAGGCTTGTCCTACCACTTCAATTATCTGATTTGACTTGTGAGCTGGAATATTTCTCTGTTCCTGTTTCACACCTGTGCTTTTTTTGATAAAGCAAGCAAGCTCTGGAGGCCTAATTGCGCTCTTCAGAGGTAGAGCAATAATGTATGTGAACTGAGAGCAAAAAGTATCTCATAATGCAGTATTGCTGCAGGATGATAACAACTACAGAGTTAAGGATCTAAGAGCCCAGATTTAGGAAGAAAACAGCCCAGATGTGAGGAGGTCCTTGGACGGTATAAAAGGGCACTACTTTTTGGACTACACCAGCTTAAGCTAGCTTTAAAAAGAACACAGGGTTCCCCCCCCCGGGTTATGCCAAATTTCCTATCAGGCTGAATCGTTCCTGCTGTTAGGTCAGAGCTCGGACTTTGAATTACAAAATTTGCCACTGTTACCTTCCCATGCCCCCAAAGAGCTCTTGATCCCCTGCCCTTCCACGCACACCAGGCAGCCCCTATGCAGAGAAAACTGTTTGAGTGGTGGGTCTGGGAGTGCAACATCTCCTTGACCCCTGTTGCGATGTGGCTTTCCGTGACACAATCCCATGCCATGATTTCCCCCAAGACTCCCACATCTGTCAGGGCACGTGGGCAATGGTCATCCCTGGTTGAGAAGCTCTTCTGCAGCTGGGGTGGGGGGCAAAAAGCCTCTCTGCGTGCCTTTGATTGTCTGTGGTGGAGGCTTTGAAACCACCGTGGAAATAAAATGCCTCATTGCAGTCGGGCCTGGCTCATCTTCTCAAAGCCACGAACAACAGCGAGAGGCAGGGCTGATTTGTCTGGGGGCTCCCGGCATCGATGGGGCAGCCACAGGCTGCGGGGGCCAGCTTGCTGTGGGGAGCAGGGGGAGGTGGTGGTGTGGAGCAGGGCAGCTTCCCTGGCCAAGGCTGGAGCTCAGCTCCCTCATCCCCCTGAAGAAAAAATAGACACAGAGCCTCTGGGTTCAGGATGCAGGAGCTCAAGGGAACATGTGGAAACCTCATGGCAAAATTCAGGAGGAGTAAAAAAGTGATATTTCGCAGATGAGGTCTGAGGCATAGGGAGATCAAGGTCAAAAGTCTCTTCTCCTGGTGGGTGCCTTGCTGGAAATGCTATTTTCCACCCCTCAAGACCACCTGTAGCATCCCATATTCTCAGGCACAGTTTCCATTGCTGTTCATTGCTGGGACCAGGGATGTGCACACCCACAGATCAGCCTTGAGGCTGGTGACCCAGCAAATGAGGAACATGTCACCCGGGATGGCCTTCCAACAGTTTGTTTTTGCTGCCTTGCCCCGTGCTGCCAGGAGGAGGCAGGGGCTCAGGGCAGCAGGGGCTGCTGCCACCCTCCCTGGATCTGGTCGGTCAAGCAGGCCCCATGTGTTCTGCAAGATGAGGACCACGCTGGAAAAATAAGGTGTCATCATCTAATTATAGACTCTTCCGAAAGGCAAAGGTGCCAGGAGTTAATTAAGCCTGCAGCCTCGCTCCAGCAATCTGGGCCTTTGAGTGCTTTAATTCCTAAATGGTAATAGCATTGCAATAACACAGTTCTCACGTGCCTTTTATAAAGTGCCTTTCAGACACCAGAGGAAATTTCTCACCCAGAGGTGTCGTGTGGCGCTGACCCGGACCTCTGCCGGGAGCAATGGTGAAGCCATGGGAGAGCCCTTGGGATGCTCTGCCAGTGAGGAGCTGCTAATGCCTGCTCACAGCTGGGGACATTGTGAGGCTGAAGTATTGGGAGAGTCGAGAAAAACCAGCAGGATCTGGCCAGCCTGGCTGAGTCCTGTTGTGCCTGGGGTGTGACGCACCGACACTCAAGCTGATGCTGAAGCAAGGCTTCAGACCTCAGTTTTCACTGGTGGTGAGGAGCCCTCTTACTCTTGAGGGAAGCATCAGGGCTTTTGTAGCAGAGAAGAGAATGATATTGGTCACCTCAAGAGGTGGCTGTGACTGATATGTGCGTGTACACGCACCTTCCCCATTTTCCGACCCAGATGAGATTACACCAGGCAATATCTTTATAAAACATCAAGGTACTTGATTGCTGAGGTAGTTAGTAACTGCTGCCAGGGAAGTGGGTGGGATTAATGCCCGGGTGTGTTTTAGAAGCCTGTTTAACCCAGTGATTGACCCCTGTTTATTAAAATACAGCAGCAATCAAAGCAATAAAACATAGCTGATCAAGTTCAGATAGAGCTGAAACCCTGCTCCTAGCAGAACATAGCATCGTACCAGATTGATAGCTGCTCAAATCGGCTGACAGAGTATTGAGGGTACAACAACTGGTACACGCAGTAACTGAGGAGATGATGTTAATAGCAGCTGAACAGAGGGTAAAGGCTTATGATGTGCCAGGAGTGCTATTTCAAGTATTGAGGTTTCTTATTCTGGAAATCATTTATTATTGACGGGGACAGATAGCAGAGGAAGAGATTTAAAAGAAAAAAAATTGAAGAGCATTAAAGGTAAGAAGGCTGGCCTGACTCATAGAAAGCAGCAGGATCTTTCAATGCATTGAGGATGAATTTTAATGCTTCCTTTACTCCATGTAATAGTGAAAGAGTGGAAAGCAAAACAAAGACTGTAGGTACTATCTTCCAAATTATGAACTATCTCCATACATGCTTTTTAGCTTTCCATACTTGGCATTTTTACTTAAGTTTGCTAAAAGTGGATTTGTGAATTACCCACAACACTTCGATACTCATCTCAGGATGGTTGCCCTCAACTGGTTTGGGTTTTTTTGTCTTTTTTAATCAAAAAGCATATGCTATTAAAGTTTTCTTCTATTGCAACCTGCTGAGCTTTTGTGACCAACTTCCTTCTGTTGTAAAACAAAGCAGCCAGCCTCAGACGTTTCCCAGCAATATGTAATTGTTCCTGTTATTGCCTGCAGGTTTATGTTCCTGATAAAGTCAATGTCATTTGTGCTGATGGAATACGATTGGAATGTATTTTGGAGAGACAGGAGGACAGTACTGTGTACTATTGATGGCTCCAGCACAGTATAGGAATCCTATTTGCCTAAAGTCCATTATCATTGCAGGGACATTAGCAACATGAAGACAATACAGTGACATTTGGCTTGCAGCCATACTGCAGCCAGATGGGACACATGGTTTCTCCCATGACCAGGAAAGATGGTTGACCTGCAGCTTTGAGGATAGGCAGCCCTGTTGGCACTGGGTGTAGAAGTGAGCATCTTATCCAGTCCTGTGAGGATGTTCTTGCTTGGGCAGATGTCCTGAAGCCATTGCTCCTCAGCCCAGGTCTCCATGATGATACTTTTCTGGCACTATTTGTGGGTCTGATCCAGACCCACAGTCAGCAGTGAGGGACTTCATCTCCTTTCAAACCTGTCTCAGCTGTCTCTGACCCACAGTCATCACTTTGCTTAGGTCTCTGTTCCTATCCCTGGGTGGCAAGCCACTGCTGCAACATGCAATAAGTCAGCGATGGAAGATATCACTGCTTAGGACATGACTGAGACCTTGCTATGGCACATAACAGAGGCCAAAGGCAGGAGACCACAGCAGTTTCTACAGCTGTGGTAGTAGCCTAATATCATGCATGTATAGGGCACAGACAGGTTTCCCCATAATATGCGTTCAAAAAGTGCATAGTCACGCACAGCCCCAAAAAGCCAGGGATGCAGATCCTGATGCACCTTCTATGAGAAAGAGTGGATGCAGGGACTCCAATATTGCCTGGAGGTATGAGAGTCCTGTAAGACCGGACAACACAAGACACTCCTTTGCCAGTGTCATTTCTGAAAGCAAAGACAGAGCCAAAATCATGTAAACAGAGTCACAAAGGCGAAACAGGCCTCTGCTTCAGCCTGCAGATTGATGACTAAATGCCATGAAGCAAATCAGCCACATATAAACCCTGTTAATTGCATCTGCCTTGGATTTGTACCAGGACAAAAAAGAATGTATTCCTCAAAAATGATGCAGCATCTGCAAGCAATTCATTTCCCCCATTTGAGAGTTAAACTTATTTCATATTTCTGTCCTTGTTACTGTTAGCAAAACTTCTACCATATGTAGAAAAAAATGACAGGAAAACTAGTCTTCCCTGAATGCTTAGCTTGATCATTTCAATAATTCTCCATCAAGATCAAGAAGTAGCCATTGGATTTAAGTGCGGAACGCTGTCTGCCTGCCTTGGAAAGGAATGTGAAGCAAAGTGGGGAAAAGCAGAATGAATAATAACTGAGGCTTTTTGGAGTGGAAATAATTTTTCGATGAAGCATGCAGTGACTGCGGAGAAGGACAGCGTGACTCGATGGGGATGCCTGGGTCTTGGCCCAGCGCTCGCTTTTGTGGGACTGGTTTCTGTCCTGGAGACAGTTCTGCATTTTTTGAAACATCTCCCTCTGAAAAAGGGGACATTGTCTCTTAAGCCATAGTATCCACTTCTGGTTGAGGACAAGGATTGTAAAAGCCCTCTTAGAAAGAGTAGGGATTAAGAGCCCCACTACTCTGGCTGGCTTTCCCACTCAGAGGAGCAGTTCAATATTAAGGATTGTGATGGAGGTATACCTAAGGGACCATAGTGCATATAGTCTGCAATTTACCAGTTTTCAACTAATCACATGTATTTTGCTTTCAGATAGGATGGGTAAAAACACAGCCTACAAGTCCAATTTCTGTTCTATACTTGATCCTCAGAACAGCTAATCCTCTCTGTAAACTGTAAACCCTGTCCAGAATGTTACCCTGTTCTGATCTGTTGGTGGTAATTGGGTTTTCTTCCAAGAATTTAATTGGTGTTTGTTTTTTTTACCCTAGTGAAATTCCTAAATAAATAATGCAGACATATTTCTAAAGCCAGCCTTTCCTCAGTTTCCAGTCCTACTTCCTTTTGCTGCTCTCAACCTCATGTGTTCAAGACTTTTAGCACTTGGTGATGTCTTTCATTCAGCTCAGTGAGCAATGGTCAGAGTTGGGGCTGAAAGTGCAGAGTTGAAACAATCTAAAATTATAATCTTTCACTAATGATATTGGAGGAAAGTGTGTCAGAAAAGAGTCTGGTAAAACTCAGTTACGTATCTTGCAGGGACTGTGAAAATTATTGCTGCTTCTGTAACAGCAGCTTTCATGGAGGATTTCTGGATTGCTAAAGCAGAAGGATGACATTAAATTTTTCATTGTGATTTTCCCTGTCTCTCCAGCAGTCTTTGTTGTCCGTATCAAAATGAAGCAGGATCCAGAACTTTTAGATACCATTCTGTAGAACTCACTGGAAGGAATTCATATTTCTAAATGTGTAAGCAAATAGGGGTTCCTCAAAAAGTGGTGATAAATGACCTTATCAGTCATAGTTCACAATATCCAGGAGAAGCCTTACCTAAAACCCCACATCTAAACATCTCCGAGGTTTCTCATTCTTTGAATTCAGATACAGGCATAGCATGAGCCCAGCTACATCCAAAATACTTCTTTTTTATTTCTTGCACTAATTAACAGTTGATATTCAGAAAAACACTCCATTTATCTGAGCTTCAAATGTTAGGCAGTATTAAAAATAGTATGACAGATTTGCCATCTGTTTGATGCAGTAGGAGCTTCTCTAAGAGAGGAACAGAGAATAAGTGCGTGTGTGCATGTGTGTATGTGAGGAAGAAAGCGCAAAAGCCCTCAGCTGAGAGTCCGAGCAAAAAATGAAAGCTCCCCCGAGCTCTTCAAACACCACTTCTGTTAGAGGATGAGGAGTGTGGTAGATGTTTTACTTCCAACAGCTGGAGCTCTGCAGTCCTGCTGCTTCATACTTACCTTCAGGCAGTAACACAGCTTGACAACATTCATTTCAACACAACACCTAAGTGAAATGTACAGGTGGGATTCATCTGACGTACCTTCAAACATCTGCAAGTTTGCCATCTCATGCATGTTGCTCTTGTAGACTCTGCCTCTTGCCCATAGAGAAGGAGGACAACTTCCAAAAGGTAAATCAGCCCACCCGTCACTAAAACCCAGTTTAAGGTGGGATGAATCATCCTCTGGAGGTACCACCCGCTTCCCCAGTGACTACAGAGGAACCTGTGTGACTAGCTTGGAGAAGTCATCACTAACTTTTAGGTGGCTACAGCTACTGTCTAAGTAGGGTGAATCCCATTAGTTTCCTAATTATATACATTACCCTAAAATGAGAAACAGGAGCCACCAGACAGAGCTGACATATCAGGATCCTGAGGTACGTGACTATATAGTAAGTTGCAATTCCCATCCTTATAATATCCCTGAACAGAGCACTATGGGAAAAGAGATTTTGCTCGTTTCAGGAAAGAGACAATGTCTACAGTACACTCATATGTGTTGCCCTCAGGGCAATCTTGGATGTCCATTGAGAGGGACAGCAAGGCAGGGTCGGCCCTGTCACTATGAGCAAGGCGGGATCTCATTACATTTTAGAGTCACTGGGGCTTGTAAGGGAAGCCAAGTTACACTAAAGAAAGCCTTGTGCAACCTGCTGGCTATACTAAGGGACATGATGCTACTATTCAGTCCTTCAGTACTAACAATTCGTGGCAGAATATAACCAGGAACCAGCAAGGCTGGTTGTGAGAGGCTGAGCTGAAAGTTTCTTACTTTCTGCAGCAGACATAAAAGTATTTCACCCTTTGACAAATAACAGAAATGTCTAAACTCTGGCTTTATGTAACATTAAAAGGGCACACGGTTGCTTCTAATGGAGTACTAAGTGCAATTAACCCTGTAGCACATTAATGCATTAAGCTTGAAATGTTTTATAAACTGGATAATAAGGATGTTTTAGCACCAAATGTCCTCACTAAATGTGAGTGAAGCTAGGCTGCTTATTTCAGAACTGCTCACATAATTAATGTCTGACGTTACAACACGCTTGCTAATACAGGACTGTCAGAAGGGTGATGTTAGTTAATAGAGTAAGGTATGGTGAAAGGCCAATTTGCAGCTGTAGAAGTAAGTTCACTAGAAAGATGATAGAAACAAAATGGTTTTGTCTTGTTTGTTTTAAGCCAAAAGAGTTTGTATGTGAGTAGCATAAATTGCTACGGCTGGCTTGTCTGAATCCGTAGGTAAGGCTAACACGAGAGTGTTAGACCTACACTTTGTCTTGGCTAATGTGAGCATAAACTGTAATAACTATAGTAGACTGCATGTGACTTCAGAAAGATAAACAGCAGTAAACAAGCCTTTTTGGACGATGGGTACAGAAGAATTATGGAGCTATGCTGGAATTATGGAGCTGTGCTAGGATTATGGTTTGGCTCTCTAAATGCTCTGAGGAGCCCTTGCTGGGGAGGAAAGAGAAGGGGGAGTAGGGGAGAGAGAGGCCTCAAGTATGACATTTTCTCTCACTTTTTAAAAAGCCTGGTTTTAAGCCATTTTTACTCTTTAAAATGTTTATGCGCTGTAATGTGATGGAGTTTTAGGAACCCACTGTTCATTTCTTGCTGCTTTACAACAAGAACATCTAGCAGCCACCTTGAATTCATGAGGGCCAGCTAAAATCAGAGACCAGTGGTGAGCCGAGACCACTGGCCAGACTCAGGCTGTGCTACTTTGCACCTTCCCTCACCCACAGAGATCTGTCAGCACTAAGAAAATGGCCTCGATCCCACAAAAACATACTTATGCCTCACCATGCTAAAGAGGGTTTCGGCATCAGCTTGTCCATATGCGGGAGGAACCTGGGAACACCAGCCAGGCACCTGGAGGTGTCTGTGTCCCAGCTGCCCGTGAAACCCACCTCTTTGCACCCCTCTGATGGTCAGAAGCTGAAAGGGTATTGCCCTAAATCCCCAGTCCAAACAGACAGGGAATTGGGTCCATGGGCACTGCATAGCATGCTTCCCTGCTGTGTCAAGAGAGTCACAGGGATGCAAAAAATATTTAATCGCCTTGAACTGATCATCACACCATTATTCTTCTGCTGTGTTTTGTCTTTAATCTGAATCCAGTTTGACGTGTTAAAAATAGCATGGCAAGCTTTGGAAAAATCTGTTGGGTTTGCTAGAGTTTACGCATTTATACCACAGTTGCTGTTGCTCTAATTAAAAAGAAAAGCTCACATGACAGAAACAATTCCTATCTGCTGACATTTCAGTGCAATAACCACAGCACCAAAGTGCAGCTTTAGCTTTGTGCTCTTCATTGTGGATCTTGCCCCAAGAGGAACAATGGCTGTGGGTAGATCAGTGTCCTGCTCCACAGGTTGGTACAGTAGACACCCAGAAAGGTTGAACTCAGTACATTTCTTTGAGAGAAAAAAAAAAAAAGGTCATTTCTCTGCTTGGCATCCCGAATGACTCAGTCAACCAGCAAAATGGCTCCAAAATTCTTTACTTGCTTTCTGAAGAGGAAGAAAATACCACCCTGAGCGATTTCCTTGAATCCTTGACAAAGGCAGCAGTCCTTTTCTTTTTTCCAGTTAGCTCAGGCTCTGTACCCCTCTGACTTTCCATCCTTGTTAGAAATGTGATGCTGATTAAGACACTGGAAACAGAAATCATCTTGAATTAAGCATTTTTCTCAGAGGAACTCCTTACAACTCTGTGAGCAAAGCCACTACCTGTGACATTTGAAAATGAGAAGCCACCCATCTGGGAATATGGCCACTGGCTGGTTTGGCTCTGCTACCATTTAAATCTCAAAGGTCAAAAGAAAATGTTCCCCAGTCATTTCTCCACGGAAAAAATTTGGGCATGTGCTGGGGAGCGTTTCCTTGCTGGTGGATTTCTAATTTGAAACAGACTCAAGAGGAATTTTTCTTAAAAACACAGCCAAAGGGTTAATAACATTATGAATGAAAATAAGAGTCTAGATCCAGCTTAAGTCTGGCACAGCAAACCTCACTTTCTGCTGGCAGGTTGGGGGTTTGGGTGCTTGACCCCATCTAGTGGCACTCCAGGAACAATGAGAAATCCCCATCCATGATGGTACCGCAAGATCACCTTATCCTATATGAAATACGGCCACAGCTTCCCTCTGTCCTGCCATCTTCTCCTTTGCTTGGCAGCAGACCAGGCTGTGGCAGGGGTGGGACAGGGACATGTTTCACAGGTGTGCTAAGCCTCGGGCACATGTGCGAAGCGCAGAGGGAGGTGTGTGTCCAGGCACGCAGGAACTGCTGGGTGTCTCTGGGCGAGAGGATCCTTTAAAAATAGATAAACGCTTGTTTCCCCCAGGTATTCATCCCCTTTACATAGGCACTGGAGAGGAAGCGCATTACACTGTAACTTCATTTTTTGACCATCTCCGAGAACAAGTGACCTCTTTGAAGCTGATTTGCACAGAGCCCCAGTTTGGCGCACAGCTTTCATGCTGCAAAGCCTTTGATCCTGCCTCTCCAGCAGCCCTGGCACAGCTGCCCCCTCCACCTCCTGCTTCATGTTTGGCTCTACTTCCACCAGCTTGGCAGGTGGCTGCCCCATGGGAGACCCCCCCATCCCCTGCCCCTTGGCCAGGACGCAGCTACCAGCAGCCCAAAGCCTTCTCCTGGTGGACATGAAAGCCTGGTGGGCATGGGGATCTTGAGCTCAGGTGCCTGTGGGGGGTTCCACGGTTGGTGTCTACTGGGCCAGAGTGGGTCACCTCGTCTCTCCCAAAGCAGAGCCCTTGCTGCCCCAGCAGGGGGAGATGCTCAGTCAACTCTGCCCACTGGAGGAGAGCCCGTCCCTGCAGTCAGCTTTGATGAAGACTATTTTGTGTCTGCCCATGCCTCTGTAAGGTCAGCTTATCAAACTGTGACAAATGACCGGGACCCTTTGTGGGTGCAGGTGGGCTGGGGCTGAGAGGAAAGGGCAGCAGCCAAGGAAGTTATTATGGTGGGGGCTAGGCTTCCCCAGTGTGATGTCGGAGTGAGGCACAGCAGCACTGGGCTGGGCTCCTCTCTGCTCTCAGCCTCCCACTGCCCTCCCACAGGAGGCTCCTGGACTCCTGGGTGTTCATGGCACTGGCCTTGCAGGTATGGACCTCAGCCCTTCCGCTGGGACGTGCTGCCCTCTGGCACGGTCCTGCGGTCAACCCCTGCTGATGGTGCCTCCTTTATTTCAACAACTGTGGGAAGGGTTTCAAAGCCAGCAAACTCTCCTCCAACAATCACCGCGTCCCTTTGCCCTCCCCGCTGTGCCCCTCTGGACCTGCTGACACACAAACCTACTTAGCTTAATTCAACATTCCTGTTGCAGCGTACTTTCAAGTGCTCATCTGCAATGCGCAGGTTCCCAGGGGAGGCAGCATGTGGCTCTCTGAGCCTGGTGTGTCCCTTCATTTACCCCAGTGCCGAGGCAAAACAACTTCTCTCCAAGTCAGTAGCATATCCTGTGGCCGCACCAGTGGAAATTCAGAATGAGGCCGTGGAAACAGAGAATTACCTGTGAATAATTGCCATCGCAGCTAGCGCTATCGTAGGATGCCCAGCTCTACTGCATGACTCTGTGGTGTCCAGCAAGCCGGTTGCAAGTTGGAGCTGAGCTCTTTCTAACTCAACAAGTGCTGTTACAATGAAGCTCATACCTCATTACTGGGTTGATGAGTAGCTTAGCATTGATTTAATGAGTTCCCTTTAGCAGCCTTCAATACTGCATTCCTTGGAAGATTAAGGGGTTTTTTATTTTTTCTTTCTAATGATGTTGTTACTGAGGAGGCATAAGAATCTGAGATATGCCCTGCTTACCCCTGGGTGAACCCCATTTACACGGCATTTTTACTGCAGGAGTCCTCCCAAACATTGCACAGATGGAATTTCACATCTGACAAAAGAAACAGATAACGTTTATTGAGCAAAAACCCCTTAATGCCGCATTTGCTTGCTTATGAGATTGTGCCTCTTCTGCATTTTTAGTGTCAAAACTACTCGCCAGAGACTGGTTCTGAGAAATGCTTTTTTTTTTTTTAACCAGAGTAGATGACAGATGATGTGCTTTACCAACATCTATGGAAACACTTGCCACCCTTTCAAAATACCAAAACATTTTTGTACTGAACAGTAAAGGTGCCAAGGAGCTCTGCACAAGCCTTGCTTCTGGGGGCTGCCAGGCGACCAACTCATTAAGTCCCGGCAAAAGAGAAGCGGCGCCTTCAGCTCAGCAGAGCCGACACACTCCCGGCTGCTGGAATGGAGGGACCACCATCACGTCCGAGCCCTCAGATGGATGAAGAGGAGCAGCCTGCTGTGGGGGACCTGGTGCAGATAAGGATTCTCCGACGTCTTGTTCCTGAGGACAGGACTCTGGCAGTCACGGTGTGTCTCCAGGGCAGTGGCAAAGGGGACCACGGGCAATGGAGGTGTTCGTGGTGGGACGGGACTGTGAGTATCAGCTCTCCCTTTACCTCGTTTCTGCAGTCACTCATACAGCAAAGGGGAGGGAAGGGAAAGGGTATCTTTGCTGTGCCTTTTTACAGGAGAAATAAAAGGCAAGGCTGGGTGAAATGAAGATTTAGAGCAGGAAGACGGGAGGGAGAGGTTTGAATTTTGCAAGTCAGAATTTACTTGCTCTTGAGCCTCGCGGCCGCTTTCACTCTGTTACAAAAAAGGCACTTGGTTTGTGGCCAAAGAATTGCCGACAAAAAGAAGAAAAAGATGACTTACAAAAAATGCGGCGGCATTGTTTCTGTTTAAAAGCAGTGGGCTGTCAGCTCAACAGCGTGCAAGCACTCCCTTTTAGCCAGAATACATTTCTCCTGCAGTTTCCCCTGTGCTGTGAACCGTGGTTAAGCAAACAAGGCAGGCTAACGGAAGCAAAAGTTTTAATTAACGTTTATCGCCATTTACGAACAACTTGGCAAAGGTGGCGGGGACCCCGCAGCCCCCCCGGCGATGCAGCAGCACACCCCATCGCACAACAGCCGGGCACCTGCCTGCCCTTCAGCTTGGCAGTAGGAAAATGCCCATCGCTAACCCCCCCCGGCAGGCAATCTCCAAATAACTCGGCACGCCGTGCCTTCCGGCTCCCACTGCTTGGGTGAAACCCTCTCCACAGGCAAAACTTTGTAAACACGTCGCGACGCTGCTCCGGGAGAGGAAGCCTACACGGCTGCTAAACCAGGGATCCCCGTGCAGGCAGCGAAGGCTGGCAGCGCCCAGCCCGCCCCTGCTGCCAGCCTCCCCCTTCCCCTTTAAATAAACATCCGTGTACAAAGCAGAAGCCACTCAAGATTCCTCCCCCCCCCCCCAAAAAAAAAAAAAAAAGTGATTTGAAGCCCACAACGGCGCTGAATGCAAACACGCGTCTAACTCGCGTTACAGAAATAGCTCGTGCAGCAAACGCAGCCCGCAGCCGCTGCTGCATCTGGAGACGCTACTTTGTGAAAAACAGCAAAAGTACCTTTTGAATTCTTCCATCAATATCCAAATAAATACACTTGGGCCGGTAAGTTGAGGAGGCAGATCCCATCTTGTTATAGTTGGGCTCTCACTGGACCTTTTTCCAGTGTCAAACAGAGCAGAAAACCAAGCCGAGCCACCACTGCCTGACAGTTTGGTGTCCCCGCTCTTCTGTATCCCACTGTACTCTCATTCTGGGAAGGTCCCTCCTCTAACATGCATGCATTTTGCTGTGCCTCTGTCTCTCTCTGCCACCTCCTTTTAGTTTTCCTTCCCTCCAAATCCAGCTGCCTTGGACAGGGAAAGACACAGGCTCCAGATGCTGTCTGCAAGTGCCCTCTCCATTCCCATAGCAACAACCCCTCTTGGCTTTAGGGCTGAGAGCTGCTGGGCATCCGCGTTGTAGCCCTGACCCTGGGGCTGACAAGCTCCTGTTACGCGGAAGACCAAGCGGCACTTATCCTCGGGGGGACAGTTGAGGGGGGGACCTCCTTCATCAAGGGTGGTGAGAGATGCCATTTGTTTTTGTGGTGAAACAGGACCGTAATTACTAATTAGCGCCGACCCTGCCTGTCACACTGCCTGCACCCTGCAAGCGGTGTGACAGGCTCCAAGCTGTGCCCTGGGCTGGGAGTATCCTTTCGGACACCTGCCGCAGCCGGGGCTTGGACCGTCTCAGCCCAAACTCGGCAGCTTAATTTCCACATCCCTCCTGTTAGCATTACAAGGATGGAAAGAAAAAACAGCAGCTTTTTTTTTTTTTTTCTCTGTAAGCTCCAGAAGCACAAAAAAAGCGTAAAGCCCATGCTCTCGCCTAACGCCCACCGTGCCACCCCCCGAGCAAGGAATTTGTTATTTAAGGGAACATGAAGTATCCTAGCAAAGGCATCTCCCATGGGAAGGCACAGCCAAAAACCAGAAGGGAGCAAAGCATCTGATGGTCGATTCTCTGAGCGGATGCCAAATGCCATCTGCTGCGTGTCTGTGCTGCAGTGCCTGCGCCTGTGGGGAGCAGAATCGGCGGTGGCGGCGGCGGGTGACGCTCGGTCATGGAGGGGAGAGAGCTCTGGAGGCAGCGGCTCCTCCGCCCTCGCAGGGCTGTCTGATGGGCTGCAAGCATGCACAGCGGCTGGAAACAGCTTGCCCGGTGAGCATTAGTTCTCGGTGTTTTCTGAGGCTTCTGATGGAGGGGCTGCAGAAACGTTTCCCG
Organism: Scopus umbretta; assembly: GCA_013400535.1. Taxonomy (NCBI): domain Eukaryota; kingdom Metazoa; phylum Chordata; class Aves; order Pelecaniformes; family Scopidae; genus Scopus; species Scopus umbretta. Next base: position 14,007 of record VZTL01009122.1, read on the forward strand.
ACCTCTTTTGTGCGGCAGTCTGGGAGAGTTGGGCTTGAGGCAGAGGGGTCGGTGCTGCCTTCCCTACCCATGCCCAGGCCCGTGCTGCAACATGAGCGAGGTACGAGGTACAACTGGCCTGCAGAGAGGGCCAGCGTGGCCCTGTGTGCCCATGGCATTTCATAAAGTGCAGCCTCGGCTGCTCCCTGCAACACGCAGGCAGGGCTCATTAGCTGTGTGAAGGGGATTCGTAAGAAGCAGCCGGGTGAGCGGGTCCCGGAGCCGGTCCCGGAGCCAGTCCGGGAGCCAGAGCCAGGCTGGCCTTTTGGACTGAAGCCAACGGTACTGCTAATGGCTCTGAAGCCAGCGGCAAGGTAGCAAGCCTTTGCTTCACATCCTTCCTCTGCCAGCTTGGAGCAGGCACTTGAAATCTTCCAGGAGAGAGCCCTTGTCACTGTAGGCCTATCCTGTAAGCTGTCTCCTGGGCTATGTTACAGTCTATCCCATAAGCTGTCCTGGAAGCTACTCCCTAGGCTACCTTCTAGGCTATATTGAGGTCTATCCCATAGGCTATCCTGTAAGCTCTCCTGGAGGCTAATGCCCTAGGCTATCCTGCAGGTTTATCCCCACAGCTATTCTGAGGTGGGCACAGCCTCTCCCACTGCAACAGCCCTTCCACATCAACCCTACTGCTTCTGTACATATGTCGGGACTTGTGTGACTGATTGTTTCATACCCTACTCTGCTAAGCATTGCTTTAACCCCGTTTTACCATGGTTCACTCCTGAGTGACTTGATTTACCTTGACATGCAGCAGGTACCTGAGGAAGATGTCCAAGATGACAAAAATGCAGCCATTTACAAAGAGGCAACAAGGGCGCTCACACTTGGAGGTGCATATAGGGCATTTGGTCTTGTAGAGGAGGAGGCTGAGATGTCCCCCCATGATAACCCGCTCCAAGAGTGGTCGGATGAGGTCACTGGTGCATTGCAGGATGTGATCGCACATCACTGAGACATCTCATGATCAGAATCTCACACCAGTGAGCATCCACCTTTTGATTTCTATTTTAAAAAGTGACTAGCTTCCTCAGCCAGCAAAAAGACAGGCTCCGAAATCCAGGTGATGATCCTGTTCCTGCCTCTCCATCCTTCTTGACATATCTATTGTCCCTGTGTATTTAAATTGTGTTTCTTAAGCTCCAGCACACATCCTGTCGTCCCTGTCCCCATCCCACCCCCCCTTAATTACATTAATACTTGGTGGAAAAATTGCTTTGCTGTACAATTGCTGACAATTGCACTTTTCAAGAACTTTTCATGTAGAAGTGAATCTACAAAAGCTGAGCTCTCAGAAATTATGGTAAAAGCTTGATGCAATCTAAGGTACAGCTCAGGCCCATGCATGAAAGGCAACAAAAGATGGTGTTCATCAAAGAGGATGTGCAGCTCTGTGAGATCGCTGCCTTCCTTTAGCTGGTTTAACCTTCCCGAATCTCCTTATTTCATTTTATGCTGTGCAATGCAGGGCAAAAATGACTTGGAAATATTATCCTATCTTATCGACCCATTCAACAGTTCATCAACCAGGCCAAATCCTGGCAACACAGAGCCAGATGATGTTTCTCCATCATTTGCCTTAAAGAGCATTTTGGCCAGCTACAGGCAGCATTAAGCTATTATCCCCCAGACCGCAGGCGGCACATCAAGTGTTGCACAGCTCTGCTTTGCCTTCTCTGCTAAGCTGTTTACTGAGGCCAACACACACCACTTTGTACACACAGCCCTTAAAAGTAGATGTGGCTTTCAGAGGGCTGCGGGGCTTGAGCCTTTGGCCTGACGATCTGGCGGTGCCCCAGCCAGATGTCACTTACTCCGGCGGGTGCTCCCAAGGAGTAAAAAAGGTGCCTCTGTCTCCTGGTCCCAGCATCTGCTCCACGTATGAGGTTCAGAGGCAGCTTTATTAGGGTTTCCAAGGATATTCAGATCACATGTGGTTTGCACTTGGACTCACTGTTGTCAAGGCACAAAACATCCACATTGTCTTTATACAGGTTGAGATCTGCCCCCAACCCCTGCTGCAAACCCTGCTTAAAGGGTGAGTGTAAAGCTTTAGGGATGAAGAGGGCTGCCCCAGCCGCTCTCCATGCAGGGCTGGCATGGGGTGGCGTGGCACCATCCCCACCCACTCTGTCCCCCCTGCCCATGGCTGCAACTACACAGAAGAGACTGAGGCAGCAAGCTGTGGAGGACAAGGCAGGGACAGCAGCACCACTGCCTCCACTCACCTTTCCCATGGACTGGCAGCCTGTGCGGTCCCTCTGAGGATCTGCTCCTGTCAGACACATCTTGAGGTGGCAGTATCCTTTTGCAATAGCCTCCCAAAATCTGTCCTTTCTCTGAAGCATCCCCATCAATCACAGTTGCCTATTTACAGCCACAGGATGGGGTTTCCAGGGCTTGCTTCAGCAGTCCTGGAGCCGCTGTGCTCACACAGTGGCACCCACTGCAGAACAAGACCCCTAGCCCCTCTAAAACGTAGTTTTCCTGCAGCACTCGAGAAATAAGGTGCCCCTTGAAACCTGCTGTGAGCAGCTGCACATCCAAACTGGGGGAGTGCAGGGTAGTAACCTTCAAAGGCTTTTAGGTGGGAAAAAAAAGCCAGGTAAGTTAAACCTTTCAGTGAAAGATCTCCCATTCACTTTTCCTCAGAGAAGCCCATTTCCATGAGTCATCGCTGGACCCTGTTTCCTCATTTTCTGCCGCACTTTGGCTCTCCTTGTCCTCCGTGATGGAGCAAGACCTCTCAGTGCCCTGCCTGTGGCGCTTGCCCCAGCCCTGCGCCCTCCCGGGGACGCTGCGTGGGGCTGGACTCAACAACAAATAGCTCGCCCCCCTGAAAGGCAGGGAGACGTGCCTGTGGTCGAGGCTGGGGAAGGGAAAACTTGGGTTTTGTGCAAAGCACAGAAAGGACCTCAGTACCTACGGAGGGTCTAAGGTTGTATTTGGAAGCAGTTCCTGGGCCATTGGGACTGGAACGGTGCAGCCTCACCTGAAAAGGTGATGGGCAGCTGGTGCATGACTCAAGTCAAGTATTTTAAGGATGGTGATATATTTTGAACAAAGTTTGCCTAGAAGAAAAAGCAGAGAATAATAGTTTTTTTAAATCAACTTTTTTCCTTACCTGCTCCATCTCTAAGCCTCTCAGCAGCTTCCTCTGCCCACTAATCCCTTCTCCTACAGGTCCTCTCCTTCAGCTGTAGGTCTCCTGCATGTGTCTGTCTGTCTGCATGTTCCCACAGGGCCTCATCTTCACCTCTCCACACTATTTCCCTCAAACCTACCAAAATACCTGGTTGCCCCTGGAGCTAGAAGGGTTTTCCCTTTGCTCCCCCAGCTCCTGTTCCTCTCCCTACTTCGCTCAGTCTTCTCTCCCTCCTTTCACTGTCTTTGGTGTTTTGCCACTCTTGCTTTCAGATTTTTCTCCCCTACAAGCCCATGAGTCAGGGTTGAGTCTTTACAGGAATTAACTTTCCATGGTGGTTACGCTGTTAATGGCTAAACTGATGGCTATGCCAGCATAGGCTCCTCCATCACGCCTGTTGCAGAGCATTTTGTTGCAGGACCTTTTCAGTCCGGCACTTGCTCCTTTCCATAAGCCTATGGAAAGCATATGGATTGCTGTACATGGAAATTTTAGCCCGCTTCTTTGCACATTTCTTTTCTACGCTGCCAGGTTTCCACAGGACTGGTCCTAGAAATGATCATATTTAATGCTAATTACAGAACGACTGATTATTAATACCAGGACCTTTATATGATTTGTCTGTATGGGCCCTGAAAGCCTGCGCTTGGCCCTTCACCACGCAGCAGCGCAGCTCTCCACCTCACTTTTTCTGTGTCCGTTGCTCACTCCAGCCACAGCCCCAATCCACACGGTGCAGCCGTAATCACCCTCATCCCGGTTTCCATGGCGAACCCCCAGGAACGTGGGCTGGAAGGGAGCTGCAGCATCTCCTGGAAGGGAGCTGCAGCATCTCCTGACGTGGCTGGTCCGGGGCAGCAGGGTGCAGATATACAGCCCCGTGGGCTGGAGATGTAGTATTCCTCACTTGGAAACCAGCCTTGCTCTTTAATCTGACAATGCTGGCCACCTTGGTGATAATACTGCCTTTATTCTGTTTACAGTTGTTGTTAAAATTCTGGTAACAATAGTTCTCGCTTGTGTCTCAACACTCACGCATGCCAGTTAATAGGCTCAAATCTTGGGAAAGTAACAATAGCAAACCCTGCGAACTCACAAATAGTTGTCCATGTGTGCAGTACCGGCTTGGAGAAGGAGAGGAGCAGTCTTAAGCCACAGGCGATCACTTTATGAAAGCATGTGTCCATTACAGCATCTGGCATTTCTTTACTTTCCTCTTTTGTCTACTGAGGAAAAAACCTTCTTTCTCCAGCTCTATGTTAGCAATTTTTTTAGTAATCTGTTTTCTAAAGCACTTGCAATATCTGGCAGCTCCCCAGGTTGATTTCCTGAAGGTCTTCCAGCAGTGTAAACCCATTGCCTTTCCCTGCTCCCTGCTGGGTGTGGGGGAAGTTCAGCCTCCACAAGCATTTCTTTTCATTGCGGCGCTAGCATCAGGTCCTTGATGCAGGCTCTGCAACACAGTGGCACAGACATCCTCAGGTCCTGATTTTGCTAGAGAGCTTTGTGTCACCTCCCTAGGAGACCCCCCCCCCCC
>VZTL01009126.1:0-22566 GCA_013400535.1 Scopus umbretta
GACTGTAAAGTGTTAGGTCCAAACTGATACTTTAGAAAATAGAAAGCTGACTAGCAATAGGTGCAGGCACGGCACAGATGTGTACTGCCTTGCAGGAGGTTACTCAGGGTGGAGGGTCTGAAACCTAGCCAAGGAGGAATGATTTCTGTTGTGGTGTTTGGGATCAATAATAAATGATCCTATTCTAATTGTATTGTTCAGAATGCCAGTTTACCTTTGACATTCATACTGGTTTATGCCTTGGTCATTCATTTGCCATCCTTAAAGCACAGGCAATAAGCCACAGCCTGTAACAGAACAAGACTCTTTTTTTCCTCNCAGCCTGTAACAGAACAAGACTCTTTTTTTCCTCATTGTTTGCAACACCATCATTCTGTGAATAAAGGTGGGATCTAATTCATCTTGACAGTGCATTCCCGAACGTGTCAAGTAATATTGCCATAATCTATAATGACATTAGATTTGTTCCTAAACATCCATTTCCTACATATAAACTTTTATATTCATGATTATACCTATGCTGATATTTACTCCCCTGTTGGCACAACAGGATCTCTTATATCAACACTAATGACTGAGTTTATGTGTAATTTGCTGCACTTTATGGTTCTGAGACACAAGATTTTAAAGTAAAAATGATAGATAATGCATCCCTCTTTTTCTCATGCTGTCCTTTTGAAACATGCTTTCTTCTCTGCCCTTTCAATCCTACGCATCATATTGCACTATACTGCAGGAGATGGTGGTGTCATTTCTTTGTTAAACACTTTCTGGGATGCTTAAGCATGAAAGGTGTTATAACACATCAAGCATCACTTACAAGAATACTGCAAGAAAGCAGGGAAGGACATTCCATCAGTGAGCCTAGGATTAAAAAAAAAAAAAAAAAATCAGATTCCATTCATTTATTTGCTACCTACTCCACTGTGGGTTTGGGACAATTAGTGAAAACTCACCGTAAAAGGTTACCACAAATAAGTCAATAGCAATGGCTACTTATTTGAATTAACTAAGTATATGGTAAAAGAAGGTAACATTTAATTTATTTTTATTCTTTTGAACTGTGTCACAGAACCTTTCAAGGAAAAGCCAGAGATATCTGAGCTACCTTGCATTTGCCACAAACTTTGCATATGCCTATAGAGAATTGACACATTTATGACGCATGATTTTTTCACAAGCCTGAGCTCACAATGTATTGGAGCTTAATGTTTTGCCTATAAAGTTAGTACAGTGACATTTTCTGGTTCACCAGGGCATTACAGGGATAAAACAATATAATATTGCAATCCACATTTAACAGCATGGTTATTAAGTGGCCAAAATGAAAAATGCAAGTGAAGGTACAGGCACGGTAAAGGGGAAGGGAGATGGATACCTTCTACTATCAGTAAAGAAAGAAAAGTGTCTGGAGCTGAATGCTCTCTGTTACTGTCTGCTGGAGAGAGCAGCACATCGAGTTTTTCTTTCATGGGCTTTTTTTGCCCAACAGCAAAAAATACCTCTGCGAGGTCTTTACAGGATACATAAAATATAAACCAGCAGGGTGGAGGGTGAAGAGCAAAAAAAAAAGAAGAAGAAAGGAAGAACTGTCCAGACTGTGGGAACAAGTGCATGCTTAACAGAGAGGACCCTCCTCAACGACACTTTCCACTGAGGATTTTGTAACCAGCAATGCCAGAGGTGACCTTGTGATACGATGCTCTTTACTGATGTTGCAGAGCACAGCAGGAAAGGTGAGTGACCCTGGGAAGAGAAGAGCTATCTCCAGTAGAGCTGGAGTCATTGTAGTTGGGTGAAATGATGGAAACTCATGGTCAGGACTATCAATGTTTCACTTTAGGGCCTGAGATGACCCTGCCTTTGTATCCCCATGCAAATACAGGCATCGCCTGTTGGTGTATACCTGGGAGTAGAGTGTGACAGGGAAGAAAACAGAACTGTTAAGTAATGTTTGTAGGGCGTAGTCAGAGGCCGCCAGGGAACTCACTTAAAGATTGGTGTATCATGAGCTGAGGGGGTTTATTCATTACTCATTTCTGTAGGCTATATCTGTGTTTTCCAGAGTTCCAGCAAAATTCTCTTGACTCACAACATATTCCCTGCTTCTTTTGAGTGCAACCTTATTACCAATAATCAGTGAAGTCTTCCATTTAAATTGTGCCTTCAGGATAGATTTAGTTTTTACATATGCCTGGATAATGCCTCAGGCTGATGCTTCGTGTTAATTTTAAGAGGAACCCCTGGATATTCAACCCTTCCTATTGCAAATAATAGCTGTCAGAAGGCTTACAGACAGAATTAACTGGGGCTGGCAGTAATTCATTTCACCTGCACATGGGGAAAATACTCATGACTTGTATTGTGGTAACATACCGGCATTAAGGTGGTCTGTACAGTACTTTTTAATTCCTATTAACTTGTCAGCTTTATGATGTATTTTGTTTGGTCCTTACTCTGCATTTCTCTCTCTCCTTCCTCCTTCCACGTTGTTTCTGTTCCTCTTCATACACGAGGCAATAAGCATCTAGCACTCTCACAGCATGTAGAGGGTCTATAGATGCTTTCTGGCTTTCACAGATGGTGTTTGTGTGCTAACTTTATTGCTGCCACCTTTCTTGACGAACAGAAATTTCAAAGCATACACTCATTTCACAGGGAAATATGATAGAAACATTCATATTCTTGTAATCCTCAGGCAGGTGCTAAGATACTTGTAATTGCCAAATACTCCTGATAAGGCAGTCCTCCTATGTGCATATTGCATATCAGTTTCAACTCTGTTTGACATCCCATTCCTACCCCAGCATGCCCACCACAGCCAGTGCTACAGTGATGTATCAGAAGGCAGCCAGTGTGAGAAGAATCCTCCAAAAAGCAGATTTTAATTGTAGAGTGTTAAAGACAAAAATTGACTCATCTGAAATTTCGAGAAATCATGAAATTTGACATCTGAAAGTTGTGTTACTAGAATAACTGGCTTAATATCCTTGTGTTCAGAAATGAGATCTGCTTTGGAATGGCACTGGGTTTTACTGTGTCTGCTCACACACGAGGGTATATTTTGGGCCTGCAACACAGCACAAACCATAACAAATAACCTCATGCAACACACAGGCTCGTTCACACAAGAACTCAGCAGAATTTGACATGTCCTTGACAGCATGTCATACCCTGGGTTTTACTCAGCTGGAGGGGAAGAAAACTACCTTGGGCTGGTGGCACCCAGCTTCCACTGTAATGTATGCACTTTTGAAAATTTTGTATGTATGCCTTTGTCTCTGGTAAGCTAAAAGAAACTTGACTCATCTTGGAGCTGCACGGACAACTCGGCCAACCAGCTCTTCTTTGCCTTATCCTTTCAGTTCTTACAATACGATAGTGCCACCATGAAGCTGAAACAGAGGGTAATAAAAAAAATTAAAGCTCACAAGTGTAGGACAGACAATCACAGGTGCCCAAAGACAAAGCACTGGTCACAGACACATGTTGCCAGGTGAATCGTAACCGCAAGATTCAGACTGCACTATGAAAAAATGCTTTTTACTTCAACTATTCTAAGTACAACATTTGAAATTTTTCCTAAGAAATAAATTAAGTCAAAGTGAGAAATATGAATATTGTATTGGAGTTATTGACTCTTTTGATTTTATTTCAGATGTTAAAAGTACCATTCAGATGCTGTGGATCAGCAATTTTCAGCCTTTGTTAATTTTTGGCACATTATTATTTGACCCCCCCAAAACAAACAAAAAAAAACCAACCAATGTTTGTTTAGAGTTTATTAATGTATTAGTTCTATACCCATAAATCTAATATTTGCTTGGATCTACAGTACCCATGTTTTTATACAAAAATGGTTTTTTGTTAGACATGAAATTTAAGTCAAAATCAAATAAAGATAATGAAATTGTGAGATATATTATGATATAACTCCTTCAATGTTGAAAGACAACAGAACAACCACTTAATGTAGAAATTATTAGTGCCACCTATTGGCAGGCAATGCAAACATAACCAGATATGAAGTAGAAAAATAATACAAAAATAAAATGCTAATTGATTTCCAAAAGTGAAACTTCCTTTCAGAAAAAAATGTTTTTTGTTTTCTGTTTTTTGTTTTTTTTTTTTTTCCCCTGGCACTCTTGTCTGTTTTATTGCCCTCCATGCAATTTGAAAAATATTTATAGAAGCAATAATTTTTAAGTAGATAATGGAGATACCACTGAAAAATGACTTTTGAAATTATGAATGCTACTAATCAAAGTGGGAAACATTATTCTAAAGAATCTCACTTTATTCTAAAGATTTATGTTTGTTCAGTCAGGAAAGGAAATGTATGATGTTATCCGCATGTCTAGCCAGATAGTATGGGATAAAGAAGATTGAAAATAAACTATTCATAAAGTCTTTTGGGGAATGACACTGTTGATTACCAAAACCCACTGAAATTTTCCTCTTTTCAGTACCTTTCAAAAATGCTCAAATTATTACAGCTTATTCAAATTTATTTATTTTATTAATGTGTTATGGCAAATGTTACAGAGAAATTTTAACAGCAGTATATTTTATAATGAAAGATATGACAGTACTGAGTAAAATACAATATGCTTTTGTAACCACTGTGCATTTACACAGTCAATATAGCCAAAGTGTAAGTATATTTATTTCCATGCCTAATATCTATATAGAAATATTGGTCTGAATGTCAGATACGTATGTCAGTAGAAGCACGGAGGGTCATATGTCACAGACCTGGCCAAGCTCAACCAATTTGCTGAATCCTATGGTTCTGCCTGCAGGTTTAGTAAGCACCATATCAATTACTTCTTCCTGGTCATGAAGGAAAATAAAACAGCCAGAACGGTAAGCCACTTGCAACAAACCATTCCAATTTGATGGTGAACTATTGGTAAGTGCTTTACCAGTAAAAAGATTCAAGTCTTTTTGTGCCCACCTTCTGTAATTTTGTTTGGAACAGATTTCCTTGGCTTCATGATGAGAATACCATGAGGCACTGTTAAAAGCTGTGTGTGACATTTGCTGCTTCTTTTCTATCCACAGTTGTTCTCTCACAGAAGGAAATTAGATTATTCCGATATAATTTTGTCTTGACAAATCCATGCTGACAGTTACTAATTTCCTTATTTTCTTTTAGATGCTTACAAATAGATTGATTATTTGTTGTAGTGTTTTTCCAGGAACTAAATTAATCTAATTTCCTAATATTCTTTCAAATTCCTTTCAAAGATCACTACCACATTTGTTCTTGGTTGTCACCCATTGTCCTTGACTTTTCAGAGGGACTTCTATCATCTCTGATATTGCATCAGCTAATTCTTCAAGTATCACAGGATCACACCTAATCGAAAATATCTAACTTAGTAATAAGTATTTAACCTATTCCTTCCCACTTAAAGCCTTGGGCGTAAATTTTCTTCATTGTTACTTATTACTGTAATACCAAACAGCCTCTCACCCTTTTAAATAAGAGTGATGCAGAAAAAGTATAAAAAAACATATGTGTCAGTATCAGCTCTTGATTGCTTTTCCTCTTTTTTGAACTGCTATTTAATTAATCTTTTTCATGTGATGAACGAATGATTTTTATTATTATCATGGTCTTTCGGATTGAAATCTATTTTGTGCCTTGGTAATTTTTTATTCTGTAGCATCACACTTATGAAATACTCCCCTACCCTTAGGAAGTGACCCAGCTTCACCTTTTTGGATGCTGCCTGAAAAACTCAAAATTTAACATTATTGCTCATAAGTTAGTAAATCTTATACTTTCTGTTCTGGGATAGTTTACATTTATGCCCTTAATATTGCTCCCTTAAGAAAATCTTAGATTTCTTAAATTCCAGTGATGTCTTACAAGACAATTCTGAGTTTACTGAAGCCTACTTTCCTGAAATCTGAAGCTTTTATTCTGCTGCTCTTCCCTTTTCCTATCATATGTCTTATGAACTCTATTACTGTTAATATAGCCAAAGTGTAAGTGTATTTATTATTATACTCTCTTACTGTATAGCTTTTCTCACTCACTACTGTCTTTTACCCTCAAGTTCTTGACCAATTCCGCCCTAGTCATTACAGACTAAGAAAGAGGTCTTTCTTTTAGTTGAGTTCTTCACCATCTGCATTTGTAACTGTCACCAGTTCATTTCAAGTATTTTGGGGACAGTTCACATTTTTTCCCAGCAGAAGTACACATTGTTAAAATGCCTCACTAGCCTCAAATCCTGTCATCTGTATAATTTTGCTGTTTGTTCACAAGAAATCTCATTTACTTGACCATTTTTACTGATAGCCTATTGTTCAACTCTCTATTTTGTCATTGTTCATAGTCTTTTTATTTTAATTATTTTAAAGAGACATGCAAGTATAATAAAAATCAAAAACCTATCAGTTAGAGTTCATAACACAGACAACGTACCCCAGTAACCAGAATAGGCCCAGCCAGCACTGGGGCAACTCACTGAGCATTGAAGGTAGAGATGTACCTCTAAGCTCTAATTAAGAGCCCAAAACACTCGGCAAAAGACTCTTTCCAAGTGCTGCTCATTGCAGCATTCTAGGATTTTTCAGTTTGCTGCAGCACAAGTTGTGTTACTTACCTGGTTATTTGTGAGATTATCTTTGTGTTCTTAAAAAAAACTTTTCAAAAATACAATTTAAAAAAATAATAGGTGGATATTGCCAGAAAATAAAAAAGGACTCTCAAAGACTATTTGGTTCTTAGTTTAATGCATATCAGTAAATATAGCCAATGAGGTAAAAATCAATAGAATATCTTCTCCTGTTATATTTGTGAGATAGGTATGGATTTCCATTTAATCAAAATAAATTCCTTACCTTTTAACCATTACTGCAGCTTAATAACTGACTTGCAGAGGTTTTAATTTTTGCTGTCTGAAGTCAGAAAGAATTTTGCTGCTGACTTCAATGGAGAAAGATTTCACCTGAAGCAGTTCAGTCTAATGATTTCTTACTAAAATACTGGAGCCTAGCTTGAGCTTTATTGCATCAGACAAATGCATTCACATCTCTGTATCCCAAGGATCTTCTATTTATAAAGTTGATACCACTGAAAGGCTGCCTATTATCAAGGTGATGGAATCTATAATACAGCAGATCCCTTCCTTTTAAAGCATTTTTGAATAGAATTCCATAGACTTATGGCTTTGCGATGGGGAATTTTCAGCTGTACATCCTTCACTGCTGCTAGCAGATATGTAGGGGACTGATGTTCAGCAATCAGCTAATTGATTATAGCCTCTGGCTCAGTGCTTGCCACAATCCTCCTTTTTGCTTACCTGATTTTCACAATATCATTAGCTTCTTTATACTTTCCCTTCAGTACAGATGTCTTCTGTTAGAACTACACAGTATAAACTACAAAATGCAAGTCCTTCAATTCTTTGCTTTCTCTTTCAGCATTTTCATACAGAAGGAAACCCTTAGGTGCTGTTGAGTAGTAGCATTATTTTGCTAGGAAACTAACGGCCTGCCAGCCCAGCTGGACTTTTCAGAACTCATGGCGCTGTTGTATGGCTCTCTAGTGACACTGGGCCGCATAACTTTCCTTGCACACAGCCAGCTGATGATACTGAATCTGAGAAACTGCCGAAACCATTGCAGTGATGGTGACCATTATGTTTCTCTTGAGGGAGTTCACTCTGAGGACCTCCAGCGTGATAGCATACCAGTGTTGCAGTACACCGGGATAATGATCTCGGCCACAGAGGTAGGCACATGTGATGGGGTGGATAAAAATAATGCTCAACTGCTTTTTTGTGGCACGGCATTTTATTTGGGATGATAGCAACACTATTCTCTATGCTCAGCTGATTAGCGTGAACTGAACGGTCTTGTCTTTTGGTATGAAGAATGTCAATATTACATAACCCCACCTGAAAAATGTCCACTCTAAGTGTAACACTGCTGTGTCTCAGAACAAACCATAACATCTCAAGACCTAACATCTTATATAAAAATTTATCACCCTATTGTCTTCATCACTCTTATGGTGTTGGCTGTTTTTAAGCAATAATATAAAAATCATTGTCTTGGCTCCAAAACTGGTTAAACTATTGAGTACTAGAAGCTGGAGGAAGTGTCACTGCACCTGCCATATACATATAAACTTTCCTTTCACATCCTGTGCAGGATGGTTTCACACGGGAAACTGGATTTGATCTGACCTGGTGTGGAAGATCATACATTTTTATGTTGCTGGCAAGTTATTGACCAAAATATTGAATTTTATACTTCATGACATGTGCTATGAGGCAGACAACTTAGTGCGATTTTTTAAAAGATAAATCCATCAGGGAAACTTTTTTTTGCTGAAAACCTCAAGCAGTTTGCTGAAAATATTGTAGATTAAAGTATTATCAGGATTTTCTCAGACTACTGCAGTGAAGTGTCATTTCATTTTTCAGGGCTGACGCATTAATGAATTAATCAGAAAATGTGTTGAAGTAACAGCCATAGCAAACCCAACACTTCCACACTTTAGTACATACCGCTCTTTCTAAATGCTGAAGTAACTTCTGCTTACATCTACAGAAGAAATCTCTAAGACCATTTAATAAAATGTTAGTTTTGCCTTAATGCCTTAGCATTAGGACTCAACCTGTGGAATTTTATTTTAGAATACATTTTGCAGATGGATACAAAAATAATTGTTTTGTCATTACAATGCACAAAAGCTTCTTGAGCATGTAAAGCCATACATCTGTTCCTACTGCCTGAATTAGAAAAAAAATCCCACATATATATTTACTTGAACATGATGACCACAGTGATGAAATAAGTACTATTTATGAGCAGAAAGGTTTGCATGACAGTTTTGTTATGTGCTCATGACGATAAAATATAAGTTTCATAAAACGCCATTTATGCTAGTACCTTTATTTTAGTAATAATAAAGCGCTTCTTTTTTCTGTGCTGAACACTGGATTTAAGAAAATAAAGTATTTAAGGGAAACAGCATAAGATGGTGTCCTGGTTTCAGCTTAATTCAGAGTTCATTTTCTTCCTAGTAGCTGCTATAGTGCTGTGTTTTGGACTTAGGATGAGAACAATGCTGATAACACACTGATGGTTTAGTTGTTGCTCAGTAGTGTTTACACTGGTCAAGGACTTTTCAGCTTCCCATGCTCTGCCAGGGGCACAAGAAGCGGGGAGGGGGCACAGGCAGAACAGCTAACCCAACCTGCCCAAAGGGCTATTCCATACTATATGGCGTCACGCTCAGTATAGAAACTGGGGGGATCTGGCTGGGGGGCAGCGATCGCTGCTCGGGGACGGGCTGGGCATTGGTCAGCAGGTGGTGAGCAATTGCCTTGTGCATCACTTGCTTTGCATATTATATTATTATTATTATTATCAGCATCATCATCATTAATTGTTATTGTTATTGTTATTGTTATTGTTATTGTTATTGTTTGTTATTGTTATTATTATCTCTTTCTCTGCTGTCCCATTAAACCACCTTTATCTCAACCCACGGGTTTTAGGGGTTTTTTTCCGGTTCTCTCCCCCATCCCGCCGGGGCAGGGGGAGGGTGAGCAAGCGGCTGTGTGGTGCTTGGTTGCTGATTGGGGTTAAACCACAACAGATTGACTTCATGACATAGACATATACGATGGTATAGAAGCTCTAGTACAAGTAACAGCCCACAAAAGTCTCATAAAGGGTTGACTCGAGGGGTTTCTTTGGAGGCTTTTCACTATTTAACTGAAAGCAAATACTAAACCAGCTTCAGGAGGGAAGGTAAACACTAGCATACAATACTTGATGAAGTGCAGGTTAAAAATAAATCAATCTGCTCCCTCAGTTCCAGGAATTCTCTCAAAAAATAAGGAGGTTATATTGTGTAAAGGAGCATTACATTATTAATTCAATTCCACAGTGTGTTGAGAATTGTGTAGTGCAGCTCTGGCATAGCATCCCCTCAAAGCTTCCTCTAAACAGGGTTCTGTTTAGCTTTGTGTTTGTTTTCTAAGGAAGAGTTAGATGGTGATTCCTGGAAAGATATTCCTTTTTTTAACCCTGGGCCACAGAAGATTCTGCTGGTGCAGACTACTGTGTGCTGAAGGTCCAAGGGGAGCTTTGAGAAACCAGTGGGTAAGTGATGGTTCAGGTACGCAGCAGCTCATGACCCACAGAGCGTGTGAGCTCCACAGAGCTGGAGCTAAGCTGCTGCAGTGCTCAAGATCCCCATAGGAACAGAGTTAAACAGCAGATTAGCTTCAGCCTTGCACAGTTACAGAGCACCAAAGGACTGGTGCCTGAAGATAAGCTCGGCAGTTGTGAAGCTTCACTCATAGAAAATCCAGGAGACATAACCAATAGGGTGATGATAAAGGTGCATTATTCATGAATATCAACAAAAGCCCAATCTTTGTTTTCTTGCCAATTGTCTGACACAGGACAGAGTTGTGAAAAGCAAATCAGAGAACTAGTCAGGAAATTGGAATTTTACTCATGGACACTTTTGTGAGGAAACAGAAAAATCTTTTAAGATTTCCCTGGTGGATATTTTTCAGCATTAACTGACTTCCTCACATCCCTTGACGGCCTTCCAGCTTAACTGTGTTAAAACAGTAGAGTGTTAAAATCGCTCTTCGGAGATGAAGTAGCACGGTCATGCTTTGAAGTGAAATAAACATGTAAAAGAGAAAGTGCTGCTTACCAGCGTGAAACAAATTATTTTTAAAAGGTAAGATGTTATTTCCTCCTTCCTTTTTTTAAGGTCCCCTTTTCTGAAGGGCTATAAAAAAGGAAATAGAGAAGTTGGGCATTTTTCCATAATGTCCACTTCAAACAACCCAAAATCCCTGAAAAGACATTCCAGTGAAATCTTCCTTTTCAGCACTAAAAAATAAAGTAATATTAGTTAGAAATGAGATTCTTTTCTACTTAAATATAATTTTGAAAGAAAAACAAATTGTTACTTCCTGTGTTTTGATAGGATGGCCGCTATCTGTGGTGATAACCAACAGTACTATTGACTGGCGAAAAAAAAACCACCAGAACAGAGACAGCACAGGAAGAAATCTTCTGATGCCTTAGTCCAGGAGTGTATTTTACCTACATTATAATGAGAAGAATGGAAAGGTAATTCTCAGATAAGACTATGTGGAAAATCTGGCTTCAGTCTGCAAGCCATAGACTTACTGTGTTCCACAGCCTTGTCTTGATTTGCAGAGGGACCAGAGTATACTAGCTTTACTAGAGTAGTTCATTAGTGCTCTTCTAGTCCTCTAAAGATTAAGGAGAAACCAGCAGCATGTGCGAAGGATACAATTTCTTAGTCAGTCACATCTCTGGATTCACATGTCAATGGCAAATCTGGGCAGAAATGCAACATTACAAGTTCCTATTCAAATAAATTAGAAAATTAATTAAGAAAAAAAAGTAGAAGAATCTTTTGCCTGGTTACTGAAAACTTGTCACTGTAATTGGTAAATTACAAAGCTGCTAAAAATGTCACTGAATTTAAAATAAAACAAAATACTATTGAATCTAAATGTATTTGGTAATGCTAATGAGATATATATCTAAATCTTGATAGTTTTCCTCATTTCATAGCTTGTATTCTGAAGAATATTCTCCTGGCCTGTTTTCAGACCAATACATCCAAAAGTTCAGCTGAATGACAAATTTTAATTTCCATCTGATGACTGGTGTTTCACAAGAAATAAATCTATGCTGCTGGCATATTTCAGAACAACATCTGCAGAAGCCAAGGATCAAATCGAGTGGATGGGCTGTTCCCTGCATATACCTGTGAGACAGAGGTTGCGGTGGAAGCCCATTGATAAGACACGCGTAGGAGATCGCACTGCTGCTGCACACACCCAGCCTCCCTGCCTCACAAATGTGCAGATCATTTCTAAGCATAGAAACAGTTACTTTCCAAAGCTCTGCAGTCGACATTTAGAAAAACAGGGGAAATTGTCAGTTGTATAGCCCAGCTGACTCCCTAAAACGGGCTCCCGAGAACCAAGTGGCCTTCTTTTCTTCTGAACAGTGACTTTTTTTTTTTTTTAAGCAGATATTGACAGAAGAGCACCTGAAAGGACTTGAGTCTGAGGTTTGATACAGTGCCCTGCCTGAGTGGACAGTAGTGCATAGTGGGTGCTTAGGAAAATAATGTAAGAACAAGACAAGTTTTTATGCTATCAGCATCTGATAATTAGTGTTTTACGGATTTCTTAAATCAGGCATAACTTCAGATCTTTGCATTTTAACAGCCCCCGAAGGATTTTTTGTTCTTTCTATAAATTTGTCTGAATCCATTTCTGCCCTTTTTCTTCATAATATCCTGTGGTGATGAGTTCCACATTTTAATTATGAGCATGTTAAAAAAGTACTTCACTTATTTTAAACCTGCTCCTTGAAAAATATCATTTGACAACTTCTTACTCTTTTATTTTGAGAGCTAATGAATGATCATCACTCCTGATTTTATATACTTGTACCATAACACAGCTTTTCCAAATTGGAAGTCTTATTCTGGTTAATCTCCGTTAAAACCAAAGCTGTTCCGTACTGTTGCTCATCCTTGTCACATTCCTTCCTGTTTTTCTATTTCTGCCTAACCCTTTTCAGATGAGAATATTAGAATGTACTGTAGTACTAAAAAATGTAAGTGTCCTAGTGATTTATATGCTGCCTTAATGATGTTTTCTGTTTCATTCTACCTCCCTTCCCTGACAACTTCTAATATTATATTTTGCCTTTCTAGGCTTACCACACATTAAGCTCTTTTCACAGAACTATCACAGCTCTTTTGCGATCCCTTTGCTAAGCAGTCTTAACTAATTTAGCAATCGTCTTTGTATATGCGTAGACATGGTTGTTTTTCCCAACAAGCAGTATTTCGTATTTCATTGACCAATTTATTATCAGTCAATAACTGAGTGACACTATCAATCTCGAGATTCCTCTTCACCTCTTCACAGGGTAGGGATGGTTATTGCCTAATGCTCGTATCCTGTAGATGCACTACCAATTGTGGGTAGGGGCCAAATGGATTAAAATACTCCCTAAGGTTGCCTAGAAAACAGCGGCAGATCTAAGCATGGGCAAAGGGGCAGCTGGCAGTGGTAGCAGACTGCTCAAATGCTTTCACCATTTCTTCCCACTTTGGTTTCTCTACCTTCCCAGCAAATTCTGATGGGAAGAGAAGCACAGTTCCATTTTGTTCCTTCAGCCTTAGAACAGAACTAGCTAACAGAACTGTACACAACACCCCCGTTTTGTCTACAGTGACAAGGAACTGGAACCGCTGATGTAAAATAGGTACCTGTAGGTACTCGTTCACCATCAGTGGCTGGAACAGCCTCTGTTTTTCTGAAGTCATTCACAATAAATCTTCTGACATAGCTTGGAGGTGAATCCCAGAAGGATTCTGGAAAAACAGTGCAGCCCTGAGCTTTTAAGAAAAAGAAAGAGAAGGCAACCTAATATTTGCCTGGTAGTTTACCATACCTCATAAATTGATATTTTCTACTCCCTTCACTTCCTTCCTTGCAAAACAAAAATTTAAACAAAAAATTAAGAGGTGTACAAGGTCAGAAATATAGTCTTAACTGTAAACTGCAGTGAGAGTGCAGTATGAATCCCTGTAGTTGGTGAAAGGAATTTCATCCTGAGAAGTAGTTAGGGAAGTACCCTGCACAACATGCAAGAGTGCCCTGAGAGGCAACAATCCTGCATTGACAAACACAGCAGATGACCTCATTCCTTGGGTATTTTCTATGCCAAATTCCTGTTGCCATATAATTTATAATAGGTTTTCAGTCTGTCTCAGTAGCCTGTATGGTATCTGAAAGTCTAATTTATTTGAACCAGGATCATATGCTGATTAGTGCAGAGAGAAATGTCAAAATGTCTCTCTCCATACCTTTTTGTGGTGAAACACAATGCTAATGTACACAGAATCTCATGAAAGCTTTGATTTTTCTTCCCATGTATATATTTTTACAACAAAAAAGAATTCCCTTTATCCCAATTTTGTAATTGTAATTATTTGAGCAAATACTATCATCTGTGACTCCCATGCTATTATCTGACTCCCTTGGTATTGAATGCAAAGTCATTTTGACATATGGCTTACAGCTCATATGACATTTGGTTTACACTTCCCTGTGGAATTTGAAGTCATAGAAGTCATACTAAACAGTTCTGAAGGACATCAAGCAGAAAACACCCATTTAAAATGAAAAGACCAAAGAAAAAGTGTGTAAATTGGAAAACAATGGAGGGGGAAAAAAAGAATATGTAAAATAATTTACAAAACAGCAAAGTGGTGAATAGATTTGCTTTATGATTATCAGTTGCAAATTTGCCTGGCTTCTGAACTTTTTCAAGTAAATAATTTTTACAGTCTGAACAAAATGTTCCCTGGGGAAGATGTTATCTTGGTTTGAATCCAAGTTCCACCTCAGCCACAATATATCTGCAACAAAGCAGATTTGTCTAAAGTATGACCACTTGTATTACACATTAGTGACAAAAAAAAAAAATATTAAAAAAGGAGTAACAATTCAATATTATAGAAAGTTTAACAGCAATCCAGAAGTCTTTCTCCTTCACCTCTCCCCCAGATAGCGTCAATTCAGGACAGAATTGACCATAATGACATAGTGAAATAGTGTTTTTTAGTTTTTTAGTTTTAGGGGGCTTTGGAGGGATGGGAGTGTATTTCTAATATATTACAAATGAATCCTGTGACATTTAATTCTTACAGCACTTTTTTCCTTACAGTATTTCTAATGGAAGGTCAACGTTTTGCATCTAACAGTGATAGCCTATTTTTTTAAGTTATTATCTATTTCATTTTTATTTATTTCAATGTTATTTTTTTCTGCTAAATGCTGTATTAATCCTCTCAAAAAGCCTATTCATCTCCATTGACAATATAGGAGGTCTAGAGCTATTAGGAGCCTAATTAGGGCTGCTACGTTTGCCTTTTGGCCATACCTGGTTCAAAAAAATATGTTTTAAAAAATAAGCTTATTTTTTTCCCTATTACGAGCTTGCATAAACTTTGTTGGATTATAATGACACAAAAAGCTGATTTGGGATACCGTGCTGAGGGATGGACTGCTTGATGGGGCCAGCAGAGTGACAAAGATGGTGGAAGACTCCAAAGGTAGATCAGTTGCTGCAAGGAGGATTATAAGCTTTCTTTCCATATAGTAGATATGCTTCAGGAGAGTGTCAGCCATTGCTTCTCATTACCACCTGGACTAGAGCAATCCTTCCCACAGCCACTCTAAACCTGCATCAACTCTCCATGGCCATGGCCTGAAAGCAGAAACCTCCAGCT
Source organism: Scopus umbretta (assembly GCA_013400535.1). NCBI lineage: Eukaryota > Metazoa > Chordata > Aves > Pelecaniformes > Scopidae > Scopus > Scopus umbretta. Next base: position 15,353 of record VZTL01009126.1, read on the forward strand.
AGAGATCTGGGACACATGGCTCTGCTGAGGGTGAGATGGAAGCGTGTCAGGGAGGCTGAAGGAGCTCCTCAAAGCAATAATAAAAATATGAACATGCAGAGTATTTTGAGGTTTTGCAGGAAGCAAACTGGAAATTCATAATTTGAAAATATAGCTAAGTGATGGAAATTAATTCAAAGAGGCTTTACTATTCAAAAAAAAGCTCTGTGTGGATTCCAGCTCACTACTTCACAAAATATACACAGTTTTGATATCTTTGCACTAGAAATGTTGCTCTTTAGCTAGCATGAATCAACAGTCTTCAGCAGAGCTACAGTGATTTACATGAGCTGTAGACATGACCCATTGTATTTAATTTTAGGCATCTTATTAAAAGAAAGATATTCATATATTGGAGGAAGATCAGAAGAAAGCTGCAAAAATGATTAGACTTCTGGAGTGATTGATGTATGAGGATTGATTGCAAGTGCTAAATATGCATAGTTTGTCTAAGAAATGACTAAAGGGGGACATGGTAGCAATCTATAAATATTTGAAGCCTCTAAATGCCAAGAAGGGAAATGCATTTTCAGGATACAGAAGAGAAGCAGCAGTATGAAATTAGTAAAAGAAAAAAGAAAGTGAATTGAAAGAGTCCCTAAAGGAAGACCTTAGAGAGTGGAAAGGTGTTGCCTTTCCAAATGAAAAAAAAAAAAAAAAATATATATATATATATATATCTGGATTCCAAGATTGTCCTAAATGACCTTTGAAAGGAAATTTTAAGGCTAGTTTTAGGCAAGTGATCAGACCACATACACCGACAATCTCTATTCATATTGGAGCCTGCTTTTCTGTTTGGATTTTTTTAAGGTTTAAACAACTGTCACTCTATGAGGAACCACAAAATCAGGAAAAATGTGTTTAAGGCCATTGTAATTGGAACTGATTTAAATTTTGAATACCTTTTTTAGCCAAGATGTACCACTTTCACTTTGATCAAAATAAGGAGAGACAAAAGATCCGTATTCTCCCTGTTTTTATTGTCTCTGGAGCCAATGGTCTGATTTAGGAAACAACAAAGGAAAAGGTTGCCTTTGGAGATGCCTTCCACATTTTTATGTTCTACCCATAATATTTTTGGAAATGAGTGGTGAGTTTAGAAAATGTCTGTGTATACAGCATTGATTGTCTTACTATGAATTTTGTTAAAACTTGATTTCAGGATTCCAAGCAGTAAGAAGTATAGAAAAGATCAAATATCTGTAAGATGCTGACAACAAGAAAGGAGATTCAGAGAAGGGGGCCTGAAACTAGTAGAATAAATTGATGTTCATGATGAAAGAGCGGTATGTCCCCAATTCCAAATCTGAGTGAGAAAATGCAAAAACAGATTTTGGGCTGTATATAGACACAACAAGAGAACTGTACATAAGGAATCACAGCTCAAATTCAAAACAGGAATCCATGAGACAATCTTTTCCTAAAGTTACAAATGATCTCCAAACGTGAAAATAAGTATGGAATCCAAAAGTAAAATAAATGCAGTGATATGATTGTACTTCATGATATTATAGATTTTACAGGTGTTGAAGCCAAAAGAAATTATAATGTCCCTCTTTTTTACCTCCAGCATAACATGGGTTAGAAAATATCATTCGTCAATTTATGTGGCAAGCTGAGCTAAAGGGTATCTTTTAGAAATATTTTCAGCCTAGATTTAAAGACTCTAAATGATGGAGAATTCATTTCATCCTTTTGTAATCCTTTGTAGTGCTTGGCTTTCCTCTGTATTAAAATAAATGTGATTTATCTCAACTTTACCCTTTACTGATTTCGGTTTCTAGCCACTGGTGCTTTCTCTGAATAATTCCTATCATGTTTACTTCTCAGAAATCCATTTATGACCTCAACACATGCTTTTTTCTTCTTTGGTTGCAGTCAACCACAATTTTGCCAGGACAGCACTTTTCAGAGATTTGGTAAATTTATCTTTAAACAAATAGTTTCCTTAAATGCATAATTTATTTTCCAAATATAGCTTAACAGTTATTCACTGAAGATAATATGTATATCTATATTGACCTGACAGACCACAGTGGTTTGCAAAGTATTTTGCAGAAGCTTAATGTAGACTGAATTGTGTTGGCAGGAAAAAAAATCTACTCACCACCACTCATCATTGTAAATTACATCTAGGTAAACACCAACATCTGCTTCCCGTGCAAACAAAGTCTGTCATCACAGGACCCATTATGTTATTATGAGTAGATGAGATGGTTTAATATTCATTACAGATATACAAGCAGCAAGAAACTGCTTCATGCACATGCTAATGGGCAGTAAATGTATGAAATGAATTGTACCAGCCTCCACAGGTAACTACAGTTTTGAAACATTAACTGATCTGATATGAAGAACTCCAATACCATCAAAGAGAGATTCAGAGGTAATATCTGTACTTAGTGAATATACACTGTAAAAACTCAAAAGGACTATCCCATAAGGAAAAACTAGCAAGTGTGCTTTAGGGTGCCAGCAATACTCAATTTACTACTTCTTTGCCCTGTTTTCTAACAATTTGTATTATATTTTCTTTTAAAAAATTACAATGCAGCTATAAATACTAATGCAGTGAGGTGGATTAAAAACAAAAATACTATCTTGTGCCATTGCTGTGGACTTTTGTTGGATTTTAGACTTGGGATGTGGGAAGGAAAAGAGGCATTACTGTACCTGTCAGCTCTACACTTTCCCTGCAATATTTCTTTGGCAACATTCACAAAAAGATTTTATACTATGCAGGAAATTAGAGTCTCATTTTTTTCTAGATTTTTGGACATGAGAGATTGGGAGATAACTTTTACTGATGATCCCATAGGTGATCCCATGTCAGCCTGTTATATGGGACTGCAAGCTCTGTGGGGCAACTCAGGCCAGTTATGGGCTAATGAAATAGTACTCACACTGTACAGTAATTCCTGTAATTCTCACTTTGTGGTAGGGGGGACTAGCATTCACTGAATTTTGCTGCTCCCCTTTAGGTTGGGATTAAGTTCTTCTTGTCTAGAGGGATCTGATTCTGAACTGGAGCCTTAGCTTGTGTCAAGTGCTACCTTTCCAATGGAAATAGTCTGTGACTGTCAAGAAGTTATTTGCTATCTATTCAAGTAATAACATAAGGGTACTGATGTGGTGTAACAGCAGAAGTTTGCATTTAATTTGCTTGCTTTATACAGAAAGATCTGTGCAGCTTTCACTGTGTAATGCATACAATAGACCTATGAAGAAGACACAATTTGTAGTGTTCTGCTTCATATTCTTGGAAGTTTCTTAAATCAAAGTGTGCAGGATTAGCAATGTAAATGTAATAGTAAAAACCGTATTGCTGTAATGCAGCAATGTCTAGTCAAGAACAAACCTAAACTGAAATCTTGTCTCATCACCTGATAAGTTAACATAACGACTCTTATAATACATCAGAACATATCAACAGCCATGCTGGGTCAAATCAGAACTTCACCTAGCCCAGGAACCTGAGTGATAGTGGCTAATAATGAAAGCCTAGAGAAAAAGAGTAAGCATAGGGCAACCATGAGGGTTACTTCCCCAAATAAGCTCCCAGTCTGTGATTTAGGGACTTCCAGACTCTGAGGTTCTGTATTTAATAGGCCTTGATGGGATTTTCTTTTCTGAATTTCTTTTATTGCTTTTTGAACTCATCAATGCCTCTGGCATTGCTAGCACCATGTGGCAGGAGGTTCAACAACTTAATTATGAGTACCACACAAAATTAACTTATTTTGTTCACTTGAAGCTTGCTACCCCACAATTTAATTTCAAGTCTGTTCGTTCCTGTACTATGAGAAAAAATGAATAGTTGTTTCCTATTCTCCTTTCCACTGTCAGTTATGATTCCTTTTCTCTGGGTTTTCAAAAGCTATGAGGAAGTATCTGAAGGGTCTGTCCCAGGACAGGACAACTACTGGTTGACTTTTTCTGAAATGGAAGCACATGCAAATCATGAGTAAGTGTTTATTTTTTCATCGTAACTGTCATTTAACAGCAATTAACTATCCCTGTTATTTCTACCACCACCCCTTACTCCAGCCATAGACTCATAGAACTGCTGAGGGCTAAAAGACACTGTAAAGGAGTTGTTTTCCTTATCTTGCAATCTACTTTTTTGGCCAAGCTCTGATAAGCTTAATATCTTTAGGTCACCTCCAATAATTGTAACTGTATATACGCAACAACAGCTGCATTTTCTTTAATATGCAATTTCTTATTTCTTTCTTCTCCTGCTCTGAACCATATAAAATACATTCTACATTTCATGCTAGTGCTTAGCAACCAACCTTCAAGATACCAAATTAATATAGATTTCCTACCTCCTCTCTTACCTGCCGCTCACCACTATTAAAACAATGCCATTGATTCATTATCAGTATCTTCAACAGTGGCCAGTTAAGTGACACTTCTAGGACTTTGGTATCAACCTATATGAAACAAAACACTCATTTCAGTTCTGACCTTCACTACATTTAGCAGCAATCTATTCTAGAAGTCTGAAGGGAACTGTAATAGCCTTATTTTATCATGAGTATTTCTCATTCATAGCATGTTAGAAAACAGCCTACTGTATTTCAGCTTAGCAGAAAGAAATTATATAACGTGAGTTTTTGGGAGATTCAGAAACCTCTGCAATTTCAATTATTATAGTAAATATAGCATACACTGTTTATAGGGTTATTTCTGAGACATGAATTCTGTGAGCTATGTTATGATGTTAACTTCAGAGAAAGAGATTGCAGTTATATCAGGTAGCAATGAGAATATGTGGTGAACTGAAATTAGAGAAAGCTTTAACATTTATTTGTCATCTGTCTTTTTATTAGTTTAAAATGCTAGAAAGGCCCCCAGTCACCTCAATATAATTTAATAATTCAATAAAAAATTTATTCAGACCTAAAAACAGTAGCATGATTCAAAGTTATGCATTCCCAAACTCAAAGAAATTAAACCGCCTTCATTCTGCCGCAACTGCGTGTGCACACACATACACACGAACTATTTCCACGTGCCTACAGGAAACACATATGTTTGGCTGCACACCCTGAAGGTAGTCAGATGATTCAATCAAGTGTTGATATAGCAAATTCCAAAGCCAGAGAGCCTTTGAGGAGACTCACCCAGTGCTTCTTTTTACAATAGGGCAACTTCAGCTGAAGTTGGAGATTTCCCCATTGATCTAAAGCAAGGTGATGCCTCAGAGTGAAAATGAGATATGCCTTCATCACTGAGAAAGCACAAAGCTCGAAAGATCAGTCCCTGGACCATAGCATGAACAGATTCCAATGCTCAGTGATGCAAATCCTGCAATATGCATGCATTTCACACTGAGGTTGACACAAATTCAGCACAGAACACTGTGCAATAGCTTCCCAGCTTGTATAGGAAACTTAGAAAAAACCCTGAATTTTCTACATGTACAGAGTTCAGTAACTTTGAAATCTTGTAAAATCTTGATTTTTAGCAATTTTTATTGGAGGATAAGGGGGCTGTAATATTACTGTCTATATTTTTTCTGACTCAGAAATTCCATAAGCACGGGATGCAGATCATAAGAAGTACTTAGAAGAAATAAAACTTCATCCATGTGCCAACATTAACGATTAAGAGCTTTTATGGATGCTAGTTTTTCAAAATGGGACAAAATAATAGATAGTTTTCTGTGGAAAGAAGTACTCAGAAGCTTTATCCATATCATAAAGATAGTGTTTTGATACTCTAAAAGCAGTTCTAGTTAGCCACTCTAGACTAACCTGTTAAAAATTAGCCATAATTAGTTTGTTAGCACAAGGTTGTAAGCAGAAGAGAAAGAAGTCTGCTTGTTCTTTCCCATCCATTTAGCAGATCTAATTAATATTTAATAAAAACCCAAACCATTCCAACTTTTATAACGTGTAACTTGTTAAGCACATGTGCAAATTTCAGAATACAGTGTTTGCAAACAATATTAAACTATCAACAAATTCAAGTGTCTCTTTTCCAGCTGGATAGAAAAAAAAATATTTTTTTTTTAATTGGAACTGATTTGGCAGCAGTTTGATCCTACATTTCTTATAGCATACTTCAATGTGCTATTTTTAAATGGATGATTAAAGAATACAAGGAACCTAGAAAATACAAGAACATTATATATTAAAGAGAAAGAGCTACATAGTTATCTCTATACAATGTGTTTAAAGGCAAAACAATTGCACATGTGTCCTCTTAAGCACATTCATTACTATCTTCTTTGTCCACTTAGCTACCATGAGACTGCTTGATAGGATTGAAACCAGGCACGTGTTTAAGTGCTTTGCTGAACCAAAGCCTAGAAAAATGAGCAGAAAATTAAAGGTTTAGAACAAATTTTAGTTAAAGGATATATCCAGTATTTTAAAAATAATTTAGGTATGTCCTCCAAATCTCAGTAGCTAACAGAAGACAAACTTTAATAAAAAACATCTCTTTTGTAATTTGGCCCTAATTCTGCTAACCTCTTACAGGTCAAATGTTCAAAATAGAAATGGGATATCTCTGTGAATATGAACAAACTCAAGTTTCTTTCTGTGTTTTTCTCTTCCAAGAACTGAACTGATTTGTGTTTATAGTATGTTGCACAAATGACTCACTCAGAGCATCTGTGCTAAGTACTGAGTGGGCCAACATTTTATATCAAGTAATACGACACATTTTGCTCTTTTTTGTTTGCAAATTATGAACAGATTTTATTTTTTAAGGGTTCTTCTCTACCCTCAAGTTGGAAGATTTCCTCAGGCTTTGGATCAGCTTTGACCCAGCTCCCACTGGGGCAGAAGCTAATGGCTCTCTCCCAAGAAACAAGGAAGAGGACTAAGAGTGGGAGTTCTTATCAAGTCTAATGTATGTTTACATCAGCCCTACCACTAGTGAATGCTTCTGCCAGAATAATTTACCTGACTTCTCTGAAGAAGCTGCTTGACAAAGCACAGTTAATGATAGAGAAAAACCACAGAAAGGTTCTGTAATCTGCATTCCCATGCATACCCATGGAAACAATAACAAACTTTTGCATTCTTCAGATCTGTCAGTGTTTTGTTGCATATGTCTGACGGTCACATTGAAAAAAATTGTTGAGTACAGTAACGCTTCATGGTAAGAATATGTTCAGTTTGCTTTCACCAATGTTCAGCAGCCCTTGCCAAAAA
>VZTL01009127.1:0-17872 GCA_013400535.1 Scopus umbretta
AGAAGCACCAGCTTGAAGAGATTATCTGAAATTTCTAGAAAAAGAGACGCTGTAGAATCCTTTGTCCAACCTGCATTTCCTGCAATCCAAAGCACCAGTATATGAAATACGTAAACTGCTCTGTTCCAAGGGCCAAACATCATGTGTCCTAAGGCTTTAGGAGTGAATCCTTCCTGATTCATGACAACAGAATCTGCATGAAGCCTGAAGACGTGACATTTCCTACATACTGAGTAGGTCCTACTACTACTGAAGAGAAAGCAGATACTACCAGATGAGTCACTGGAGATTAAACCCCTTTCTCATGCAGCATATGAGATTATTATCAAATTTAATGTATTTAGAACCTAGTATCAAACTTAACAGGCCAAAACATGCTTTCAGGGCAGGATAAACCCTCTCCGGTGCTTTACAGAACAAGCGGATCACGTAAGAGGTGTCCTGAGTTATATAATAGCATTGCTGTCTAATCTCACACAACTCTTGACGAAATAATTAAGCCTGAAATGAAATTAACTGTTCCAGGTCTGTACAAGGACCTACTGCCTTACCTATTCCTCACCATCCATAGTCACTACTATGGATTAAAAACTCAGAAACATATGATGCCAAAGGCAAAATTTCTGAGATTTATACTACACATCAACCTCAGTGGGGGTAATACACGGCAGTGAAAACCAGCTGAGTTGCTCAAAGAGGCTTAACAAAATGCTCATGCAAATGGTAGAGGAATTGCAAGCACAGAACTCATCTTGCCTATTTAGACCATGAACACTCCTGTGTTAGGGAACAGGGTATGAGAAAGTACATGTACAGGAATACTGCTCAGAATAAAAAGTCAGTCATTTTAAGTGTTTCAGGGTGTTTATGTGAATGTATGTATGTTTGTGTGCATATGTAACCTAAGAAGAGGTAGTAGTAGGAAGGAATATGAACGCCTTGTTTTGCTACTAGTCCTTTCCTGCCAGTAACAGAACCAGCTACCATAACTAATTTATTAGAGGAAGTAGAGGCAAAAGAACAATATACCTTCAAAATGCAACATGAAATAAGCAGAGATGAAATAATAATGACAAATTGCTACTCAACTGAAGCAGACAGAACCTGAGATAACTTCAGGATGTAGGACTTTCCTGTCTTCTCTTTACAAACAAGCTCTGTTTTGTTCTCAAGTAACAAAAAGGCTGAACTAACCTCTGTAACAAACATTACAGGAAGGTATCTGTAACATTTTTTTATTTCAGTGCTTCCTTTAATTAAAAAGTAGTGTATCTCTCAGACACCAGTAATACATGCAATAGTCTATTTTCAGCTTTCCATTTCTAAAATGACTGCATGCAATTATCAATTACTTAATGGATATGCATTATTTCTTAAATTGGTTAACCAACTAAATAACATTCTTCAAAGCATTCTAAAGAAATGATCCACTGCTATATATGACAGCCTTCTGTGGTTATGAACATGCTTCATTTCTCTGAAAATTCAGCATTTCAGATAACTGGAAATGGTTCACATACAGTATAGCACTTATTATAAGTTGTGGCAACATTTAAAATTAAATTTAAAGTTAAACATTTAAAGTTAAAATTGATTGAATGCAGTAAAAAAAAAAAAAATTTCCTCTGCATAAAGGTATGTAACAAAACATATTATATACCCTGTAAGTGTTCAAATACTTGCTGGATAATGCTTCTGAATCTGGTTGTAGGAATATGAAGAAAACTTGCTGAAACAAATTCTTAGTCTCCTTTTCTGCTTGTTTTATGCCATTAGGCATGGTAAAGTAATAAGAAGACAGATATGAAACATGGCAAGCATATGGCATTTGCATATAAATAGGAACAAATGTAATTTTAACTTACTCTTCCAGAGAAAAGACAAACTTTCCATCTTTGTGTATTACATAAACTATGAATTAGTGCTAAGTTTATCCATCATTCCTCTGTGTGTAGAATAACCTTGATTCAACCACTTTTACATTTCTTACAAGAATTAACTTTAATTCAAGAGTAAAAACTTTCATTGGTTAACATCTGTCAAGCTTTGCATAACTTTCTCTTAATACAGTACACACAATGGATATACATGTTATCAGCTGATACATACATCATATGAATCAAGTCCAACCAACCTCCACAGTACTTTGCAAAATGCAGTGTCAGGCATTTTTAAGAGGAAAGCTCATCAACCTATCTGCTCAGCATCAACCAAGAGAGCTTGAGCTGTCTGGCCTAGAGAAGAGAAGGCTCAGGGACAATCTCATCAATATGTATAAATACCTGAAGGGAGGGTGTAAAGAAAACAGAGGCGGGCTCTTTTCCGAGCCCAGTGACAGGACAAGAGGCAATGGGCACAGACAGAAACACAGGAGGGTCCATCTGAACAAAAGGAAACACTTCTACTGTGAGTGTGACTGAGCACTGGCACACATTGACCAAGGAGGCCGTGGAATCTCCATCCTTGAAGATATTAAAAAAACATCCGGACATGGTCCTGGGCAACCTGTTCTTGGTGGCCCTGCTTTAGCAGGGGGAGTGGGGAAGATGACCTCCAGAGGTCTCTTCCAGCCTCAGTCATTCTGTGGTTCTATGAATCACTACCACGTGGCATTAGAGATCTGAAAACAGAGGAATAAAGACTATCTATTGGTTTACTATTAAACACTGTTAAACTAATTAACTTTAAATAACTTATTGTATTGTTTCAACAGTTACTTAATTCTCTGTTGTGCTTATTCAGCTGTGCTAGGTGGAAGGACTGTTTTCAGTGATGTGATATACATTCTCCCATATATATTGCTCCCAGGTCTGTGGATTAAATTGCCTCTCATTTCATTAGTTTCAGAACATATACATAGACTTTTCAGGTGTTTTGATTTAAATATTTCTATTTTTAAGAAATGTTAATAGCTTAATATTGCTCAGCAAACACACAGGGATATCCCAGTCCTCCTCCTCCTCTATAATATTATGCTGTAGAAAGGAACATTAAAAAAATTTCTGCTAAATTGTGTCTGTTCTTCTCATGCATATTTAAGCAACATGAAAGCTCACAGTAAGGGGCAATGAGATTTATAAACTACAGAGAAAAGTTTTCAGGCAAACTGATGATATCTAGACAGCCTTTTTCTCTGCCCACTGATTTTAGAGACACATGTTAGAGATCTATAGTATAGAAACAAAGAGCAGAATAAAAGATAGCAACACTAAATTCTGGAAAATTCTGTTAACTCAAGCATTTATGAACAGAGCATTTGTATTTGTGAAAATAAAGATGCTACTTCTATTGAACTAGTCAAACAGATTGAATATTTCTTTAAATTCAGAAAGGATATAGTCAGAAAGGATATGGTATGGATATTTATACATGTGCATGTATGTGATGCTTGAGATAAATCAGAAGTTGTTACTAGTTTTTAATGAATGTATATATTCACGTCATCAGGTGAATGAAGTGAAAGCCATCTCTCTTTATACAAAAAACAACTGTGAAAATGTTTTGTCATACATATCTTGGTACTGAGATGCATACAGCTTCTCATGCAGCAAAGAAAAATAAAATGGAGTTAAGCTGTTAAGAAGTATGGAGTTAAGAAGGTTTTTGCTTTTAAAAAAACATAAATGGAAACTTCTCAAGTTTGGAATGCTTGAGTCTAGATTATTGTGCCAAGATTAACTTTTCACATTTCTTTGTAAAGAATAAGCAAAATTTAAATCCCAGAATTAATGATCTGGATCCATAATCTTCCACCCATTTTAACTTCTTGTTTAACAATGCATCTAAGATGTTCAGTATGTAGGATAATTGTTCTAATAGACAGAAGGAACATAAACAGGTAATCTCCTTCTTCAGTCCACTATAAAATTTTATTAGAAAATACACTCTTGTTGACTGCGTACACCTTTAACACTTGCATCATGGAAGTATTTATGTGGAAAGAAAACTTACTAGGAGATTTCTCTTCTTCCTCCTTAGGTTCTACTTTTTCTGCTCTTGGTGGACCTTTGATTTTGTACATTAATGAACGGAGTTTGCCAGTCAAGGAGGAATCTTCCTCTTCCTCTTCCTCCTCTTCTAGTGGAATACCTTAGCAGATAATAAAACTGGTTAGAAACAAAACATAACCTGTGAAGATCAACCATGTCAATATATAAAAAATACTAAAATATCTACAGGATATTTTTTAACTGCAAATTTCATACAGGGAAAAAAAAACACACCATGTAGTAAGCCCAGCAGCTTTAACATGTTAGCTACAGTAGTACTCCACAACTTATGTTTATTTCAATACACATACTTCTTATATCCAGATTTATAGTATTATTTTTTTCAGTATTATGACCAAAGAGGTGGAATTTTTGGAATATTCTACTATGGCAATTAATTTTGACTCAGAGTCATATTTGATTAAATATGTGATCCTCTGTTTCATATTGCAGAATATAAGCTAAAGAAAGAAATATAGTGCTGTTTCTCACAATATAGTACAGTTTTTCAGTTGAGATATTTAGCAGTTATAAACAAACATATTAACTGAATTTAAAACTGTAAGAAGCAGAAGTTCAGAGATTACACCAATGACATGTTTTTCATGGAAATGTATACAATGAGATGGGATGTCATTTTACAAGGTAGTTTAATACAGTTCAGTTCACTACACTGCGTCGCAACCATTCAAAGCATTTTCAAATCTTTCACACCTTAGTGATGATCAGATACCACATGTGTTATGTGCAGAATCACAGAACATCTAAGCAGGTTCCCTTCAGACCAGAGCTAATTGTGCCGAGCTGAAATGTAAGCTTTTGCTGTTTGGCTGCTGTTCAAAGTGAAATTGTGAAAAGGAAAAGATTTCCAGACAGAATACTGAAGAGATACAAGCTGGAGCAGAGGGAAAAGAATAAACTGCAGGGGCTAGAACTTGTATTAAAAAAAGAAACTAAGAAAGGAAAAAGGAACTGAAATGTGGTATCAGGTTGGAGAAACTTTGCCCCTGGCAGCTACCAAGGGGAAGGAGTGCCTAAGTGACCATGAAGGAAAAAAATTCAGAGGCAGTGGGAGAGAATGAGAGAACTAGAAATTGCAATTGGAGACTACATAGGGAATTTAAGGAATGGGAAAAGTGAGACTGGCTGGGCAAAATGGAAAGCTAAGAATGAAGTAAGGCTACAGTCAGAATCTGGAAAAAAATAAGAACAGAAAATGTAGCCAATAAGGAGAGGAAAGAGAAAGCAGACAAGGATGTTAAAGCAAGAAACTGTCTGGCAAGAAAGGCACTGGGATGATGAGTTAAGACAGTGTTGGACTGGAGGAGATGGGGTCTATGACTGCTCCAGATGGGGTCTCATTCACTGCTCCATATCATTCATTATTCATTCTGCATCCTCTTAGAGTTGCAATCCATTCAGAAGCTGACCATCTCACGTTGCTACCAGCTATCACTTGATTCAAGTGGCAGAGGTTTGTGCACTGAAACAGATGGTTCCAACCCAGATCAGTGTCAATTTGATATTATGTAATAAAATCTGTTGTAAATCTGTTTGTTTTGTTTATAACCAAGAAATTACACAGAAAAATTATGATAGATGACTATTATTGTGCTGGCAAAATTGATCACTCACAGTTAGGACATGCTAGGATTAAGACTGCCTGAGTAACTTTAATTCAGACTATTTGCGTATATTCATTATGAAGCAGCCTTTAATTACTTGATTGCATACATATTTTTCCACTTAGACCGCAAAGTATACTTGGTATTAAAAACCCGATTAAATATTCCAAGCACAATTCCTATCCATTTTATCTGCAGCTGTGATTGCTTAGTCCTGATTTTCAGGACGAAGTCAGGACACAGATGACAAGCAGCATTTATCCGCAGCGACCACCTATGATAAATCTGTATGAAGTAATGAATACGGTTTTGTTTAGAAACCAGAGGATCATTAAACTATTTTAATCATGAGATTATGCTTTCTCTGTCTTCAATTCTTTCTCTCATTACACACACACATTTATAATGTAGTAAACAATAATGAAAGTACACCCCCAAAAAGAAAAAAAAATGCAGTCAGTAGGGTTTCACCTCATGAAAAGATGGAGAGTGATCAGGAGCTGAACTAACTCAAAAGTAATACCAGCAACAAGATTTCAAGGTAAAATAAATATATTGCAGAGTTACGACATTTCCAAGTAAGTTGAGGGTCTTCCATAATCTTCACTTTGGACTCAGAGAAATCTCTGATGGTAAATAGGCATTATCTTTGAAAACCAGAGGTCAGATCAAGTGCTAAGTGACTGAACAATGGAGATGATGGTATCTATCTTAATAAAAATGGGGAGAAAGAGGAGTAGCTATGAGGATATTAACTACTCACTTCAATGCTTGGAAGAGAAATTCTGGAATGAAAGACTGTTTTTGGTAGGCAGTTATAAGCAAAGATGAATAACAAGCAACACAGAATTGTCAAAACCAAATTATATTAAACCAACTTAATTTCCGCCTATAATATAGCTAACCTTACAGGTACAAATCTTGATTTTAAGGACTTATACTGCCTTATAGAACATCCTCAGAAATAAGCTGATGAAACCCAACCTAGATACCCACTGACCTACTCATCTTTGGCTGAGGTAATTGAAAAATGATAATTGGCTTATCATGAAATCACAGCTTGATGGTTACTGGAGATTCTAATAGACTACTCAGAAACAGCACCACCCGATGATAGAAGAAGCCTTAACAATACAAGCACAGAATGGTATGGGAAACACCATGGCTACAAACAGAAATCACAAGCTGGTAATTACAGGTCACTGAATGAATGCAATTCCATGAACTGGGTAAAACTAGTTTTAGGGATAACCAGTGAAGAATGAACTAGCAGACTATATTAGCAAACATTTAAATGACCTCAAGCAAACAGAAGGAGGAGGAAGAAACTATCAAGATTACCATGCTCTTCCTGGGGAAGAACTTGAGACACTGTCAATTCACTGTAATGACCCTGTCCCGTTCTTCTCGAACGGGTGCCATCAACCATAGGACCAAGAAATGCACTGGAAGAGTGACTGCCAATGTATCTACCAAGTAGGCAGATATGAAAAAGCTTGTGTATATCAGTTTTAACTGCATAATTATTGGGAATGAGCAGTAATAACTGGATGACTCAGACTATAAATGTTAGCATCATTGTAAATGGACTAATAATTCCATGATTGTCTTGATTAGATGAAGATCTCAATAGACTAACACAATATTTTTGACATCACCTATAAAATATGATTCCTTAACCCACATAAATTTCACAGGATAGCTGATATAGCTCACCCTAAGGAAATAGAAATTCAATGACGGGGACAACTCAAGCTTTAATCTGCAGTACAACAGCGTTTTATAATGATTCATCATCACAGTTATGTATACACCAGGAAGCTAAGCTAAAGCAGCAGCAGCACCCCTCATCTAGTGGATTTTATTAAATTTTCTACTGCTCAGCTTCACAGCAATAATGTTCTTTCAGTACCTTTTGCCCGTGTCCTGGTTTCAGCTTAATTCAGAGTTAATTTTCTTCCTAGTAGCTGCTATAGTGCTGTGTTTTGGACTCAGTATGNCTAAACCACGACAGCCTGCTTGTACACATACACATGCCTATATACATCTTTTAAGGTAATCCAACCTTCTTGTTTTATGGACCATTTTCATTTTTTCTAATTAAGTCTAAAATTGATATATAAACAGAATAATTATAAATAATATTTAATAGATATATAACAATGAAACTTAAAACCATGCACAGGTTTCCCACATTTTTGTAATACGCACCAAAGACTGTCAGGAAAGTCACCATGTAGACAGTAATACATCTAACAAAAAGCCTCATACTAGTGTTTTTTTCTGAAGTGATCTGTTCTTTTTTCATGTAAAGTGTCAAAAAGACAAACAAAAAGACAACAAAACCTTGCCACTCACCACAGTGAATTAGAAGATCATCATGAAATTCATATAACTCATCCCGAATATCTTCTGGACAGGGACAATCTTCTCCCAGTTGAAAATTCAGCAACATATTAATCTTTAAGGGAATTAAAATGTAGTTAGAACACTGAGATAGCCTAAGATATATTTTAATATGTCGCCATACTTTACCTGTTTATAATCAAATTTATAATCAAATTAACATAAAACATGGATTTCTAATACAGCTTAAAGGAAATAATAAAGCAATGGTACTTTGTAAGCTTTAATTATGATTAACATCAAAATAGAGTTACATATAATAATAATAACAAAGCTATTTCCTGGAGGTAGAAAAGACTATCTCCAACATACAGGTATCAGCAGAACATGAACTTCATGCTAACTTTTAGCAACTAAAATTATCAAATTATCATCACCTTGCTCAAATTATCATCACTATTTTCCTCAGCATTTGGCAGTAATGCTCAATTTTTCTATACTGTTGAGAAATCCTAAGTCAACTTTGGTTTAGAGCTTGAATTTCGCAGTAGCGGTATAAGCATTCTGACGTTCTGTATTTTGTGGCATGTTAATAAATTTTATTTCAAATTCAATTTTGGTTCTGTAGCAGTTCCAACGGTAGTTTACAAGTCAGAATTCTATTTTATCATCTCAAAGAATTTTTTTTATTTTTAGATTCAACCATTTGTTTAATATTACCTGTTCTTGAGGAGGAGACCGAAATTCTTTAGTCTTCTTGGCAGTCAAAGCAGCAGACATGTTCAAGGCTTGCATGAGTTCATTGTACCTGTATTTCTGATTATATTGTAATTTTGATACATAACGGTCTGCAAATGATACAATTGCTTCCACTCTATGTTGTAGTTCACAGTCACAGAAATAATTGAGTAAATGACACATCTAGGACAGAAAAAACAGACTTAAGTTCAACGGTTTAACAAACTCTACTTGGGGAAGGAACTGCAGTGGATACTATACACTGAGCAGACTGTGAAAATGAGAGACTTTTTTCCATATTTTTCTTGTAGCACTGTAAAGGTGACAAATTTATACAGTTTTATTATCTGATGGAGAATACTATATTGCATTTGCTGTCTTTCACTCCATGCAGTCAAAACATATAGAAATCATAGAATCATAGAAAGTTTGGGTTGGAAGGGTCCTTTAAAGATCACCTGGTCCAATCTTCCCGTTTTTTAAAATACACCTATGAAATAAGTAGGTATTTGCATATCTATTTTGAGTGCAGATACATGTAGAAAGAATTGCATCATCATCAAATTTGGTTATTAATGTGAGGTTATAAGGCAAAGTGGAGTAAAGATCTTCAGGATCTCAGATCTTACCAACTAGATATCAGACAAAAAGCACTACCTTTCTTTCATCAGTAGTAGAACATATGTAATACATTTATATTAAATGGTCACCTGAAGCTTAACCGATTCTGGTAATCTTGTCTGCAATAAGCCCTTTGCAGGAGCTTTAGTTTCTTTTATTGCTTTCTCCCCAGCTTCTACAGCTTTTTCTTCAACTTGTGTAACTTCTTCCTTCTCTGTCCTCTCTTCTGTTTCTTCCTTGTGATCTCCAAACACATTGGGATCAATGAGGAGTAACACCTGCTTCACATCATCATCATCAAAAACCCCCATTATGAGCAATGTTGCTATCAGTTTAAGAACAGGAACAAACTGGAATGCAACATGTCCTCCAACAGGGTCTCGTATATGAGCACCACTACAGTGTACTGCCTCTGTTAGCATACTTATGGCCTTGGATTTAAGTGTATCAAGGGGTATCTCTGGGCTGGATGTCTGACGTTCTTCACTGGTCACAATAAAGCATGGAGTAGAAAAATTAAAGCCTGGTTTCAGACAAGTGCTAAGCCCTACTCCAGGTAAACCATGTTTCTTTGTTTCATCAGGATATAATTTAATAGTTCGAGTTTCATCTGTAACTGGAATGATAAATTCATTGTTCATCATAAGCTTGGCTTGCTTAGCATGCTCCAAGTGAATACTAATGAGCAAGTCGTAGAATCCGGAACGTAGGAGTCCAGGTAAGTATTGATTATCTATTGTATAAAACAGCTGAGATATGTCCACATGGCTACAAAGTGCATAAGCAACTCTAGTGTTACCTAGAGCACTAACTGAGCTATAGAGTTTTAAAGTGTGGTAGTGAAACTTCATCAAATCTTCTTGTTCACATAGTTCCAAAATATCAACACATCTGTTATGAAATAAAGAAAGAGAACACCAGTCAATTTCATGAAAAATGATTTTGTAAAAGAAAAGTTTTATAATCTCTGAACAGTTTGGTCAGTTCCACTTTAAACTATTCATATTAAGGTTGATACTGATTAATCTTAATATGTGCATCATTAAGCCACAGTAAATGGTGGTAATAATTTGATGAGATTATTTCCAATTAGTACTCCATAGGAAAAAAGAAATCTAAAATAGAGAAGCTTCTTTGGAAGCTATGGTAAATTAGAGCTTGTTTTAAAAAGAAAGGTATTTGGAATGCTGAAACTCTGCGGTAACAAGGTCACTAAACAGTGACTTGATGGTTTATTGAGGATTACTGTTTAATTTTTTCTACAAAACACAGTACTTTTTACTCTTTTCTTGAATTCAGTTTCATTAACAATAAATAAAATTGGTTATTGAATTATTAAAAGAGCTGCAAAATAACTCATAGAAGTACAGCAGTCAAATTATCTTTCTGCTATGCTTTTCTTTATAGTTTGATTTGTCACTGGTTGTGATATTTGATATTTGGATACATCTTTATTATACTGATAAGAAAACCTAATGAACATCTAAGCAAGTCAGGATCTTGTCAATAAGAACATAAAAAATTCATTCATGTAAATTCATAGCAGATTAAATAGGAACAGAATACATGTCTTTATTACAGGAAGTAGTCAGCAAAATAGTACTTGCATGTTCTTTATATATGGGTTTTTTTCAAGCTGAGAAAATCTCTATGTTTAAAAACCTAGAGATTTAAGATAAATTATTTTATAATATAAATAAAATTGGTTGTGTTTTCTCTTATGTATGCAAATGTCATCACATGGCATTAAAATTATTCAAAATCTTGTACCTACTTAAATTTCACAAATATGATATTATAGCAGATAGATCAGAAATTCCAAACAACTCTAGTGTAAATATTCTCCAAGGCAGGTTTAACCAATACCCAGATATAAGCTTTCAATACATTTTGTCCACATCAGATCACTGTAGTTCCTTCCAAATGTACCTGTTTTCTTCTGGGATATGAAGTGCCATCATCTGCAGAGGTTCCAAACACTGCACAACCCAGCCGTGACGTTCACTGACACGCTCAGTTTCTACTTTTAAAAAGCTGTTTGGCATCCTGCTCCATAAAACAGGTGTAATTGTTTGCACATCAAGGCGAGGCGGACACTGAGGAACAGGATTTCTTTCTTCACTTTTAAAAATTGCGGCTGATAAAGGCATGGTATTCTGAAACAAATAAGTATATTAAAATGATTTTTGTAACATCCGATTATGAATAAACCTGCAATACCAAAAGAAAGTGTAATTTATTGATAGCAAAGAACTCAAAGAAATGTGGAAGTTATTGCAATAAACAAAATCCATTTAAACCACCCCCAACATTAAGGATGTTCTCCCCAAACAACTTTAGTCTATTTTGACAAATGCAGTTTAGATTTGTGGAACAATTAACTTCATATAGTAATTACATTTACAGAAGTAAATGTAGAAGTCAAATAAAAGGTCATGCCATTGATTCGGTCTTCCTAAACAAATTCACCTGAGCAGGAATTTCTGTGGAAATAAACAGATTTACAAGAGCAGCTTTATAGAAAATATTGTGTACCTTTAATTTGCCAAGTTCAAACTGAACCAAGTTAGTGCTTGTAGGCTGTACAAAAGTTGCTGGAAAAAGCTTTGTGTTTGGTTCAACCTAGAAGATAAATGAGATTAAAAAATTAAAAAATTTTAAAAAGCAACGAGAATGTCCTCCGAGAATATGATATAAAACAAATACTATATAGCTTACACTTCATTATCAAATAACTGTAGACACTGTATTAAAGTGTTGATTAGTGTTTACCTGTAGTTTACCTCTTATATAGTAAAGCGTTTGCTGAGTTATCTTTATAGCCCACATAAGTTTCAGGCAGGTGTGTCTGCTGCCTCATGTGCTCTCAACACCTATAGCAAGAACTCTGGTAACAGTACGTGTTGATTCTTCTCAACCATAGCCAAATCCAACACCTCATTCTAGAGCAGCTCCTTAAAAATCCAGCCACTTTACAGCTACGTACTTTGGCTCTAGCTCTAGGAAAAGCACCCCTAACACAGACTGAGGGTAGAATACAGCTTTTTAGACCACCACACATCTTTTAGATTTCTTTCACATTTTATGCTGGACAAAATAATTCACTACCAAAAAAGCTCAGAACCAAATTTCTAAGAGAGAGGGAACCAGAAGGGGATAAGAAGAGGGTAAGAGCACATAATTTGATCAGGGTAGTGCAAATCTTTATTTCCTATTAAAATTAGTGAATTTCTGATCCATACTCCAAAAGTAGAATAAAGTAATTTTTTTTAAAGATCTCAAAGATCTCTCTATTTCCAGGCTTAGCATGTGTCTCCAGTCTTATAAAATCACAATGAATCACACTGAATCACAGTGCTGCAGTTTTAAAGTATCCAGTTGGGCTCAAATCAATTCAAGGTTTAGGGAGTTAAATTAAATATCTTAATCACATCATTGTGTGTTTTGTGTACTATGCATATACATTATACGTACTTAGTACAGTTATAATACTTGTGTTGTGAAGGAGTACAACTCCTAACTTTGAGGATAGCAAACTATGAAAAACTGCAAAGCAATAAACTGAGAGTCACAAAAAAGAAATACAAAATACATATTCTTTTAGATGGGAAAACAGCTCCAAAACACAATAGAACTTAAACAAAATGTAAAATAATACTATGTATCAAAAACTCTGTATGCAGAATTGAGATAAGACAAAATAAAGTAGGGCAAGGTATGTACATTCTAATTTTTTTGATAAGGAAAAAAAAATACAGACCCAAATCCAAAAACAAAAGGTATCCTGGACTGAAAAACGCTACCAATAAAATGCATCTTTTATTTCATTAAAGCCTGAAAGTAACCAGCTGAGATAATGCAACTCTCAGCCTCTGTCCATAGATAGATACTTCCTAGTAATAATAATTGAGTTTGTAATTTCTAATCTTGTTTGAAGATCAGAAAACCACTACTAACTCAGAATAAAATGTCTTGTAAACCAATATTTAAGACCACCTTTCTGCTACGAATACCTTAACATTGGCCTGACAATTAATGACAAAATCTCCAATATATATGTATACATTATCTTTCATTTACGTTTATTATTGACAGTGGGTTTTTCCTGAATATCACCATGGCATTCAATAGTTAACTCAAGAACTGCAGTGGAATTAATTTCTTCTCCTTGATATATTGACCTGTGGGCCTTGTAGAGTGAAAACAGCATACAAATATTTTCCCTCTGCTTCAGTTAAGAAAACTGAGAAGTAGAAATGGTTAGAAGGTTAGAATAATTATCCTGCAGCCTCTAGACCAGACAAATATCAGTTATTTGCTGCAATTTGGGTGAGAGATTCGAGCTACTGAAGTGTTTTAAAGATTTTATTTTATGGTAAAAATATTCAAGAAATGAAAATGAAAACTACATAAGACTATTTTCACTTATTTCAAAAATAGACAAAAGATTTAAATTACTCAAAATAAGCAAGAGTTGAGAAATATTTCACCCTTTGAGGTAACATTCCTGTTGGAATATACCATTGTATCTTTACAGAAATTGCTGGGTGCTCTCATTTTTCAACAGACCAGATGCTAACAGCTTTATTGAAAAACGTTTCCAAAAGCTACTCCAGGTATTTTTCCATGGAAAAGAGAAGAAACAGAAGAGAAATAACTGTATTTTCTGAGATTATTTTAAATTTAGTACAAAGATCATGGTTACAAAGAATTTAGTACAAAGATCGTGCAAGTCATAAGATGAACAACCTGAAAGTGCTGGTTTGTTGGGGTTTTTTTACACTAAAAGCAGTAACAGGCATCTTCTACATCTATGTTTTCTGAGATTTCTTTGCAAAATTAGAAAAACAGGTAAAGGCTGTTCCATGAAAAAAACAAACCACCAAACTTCCATGGTTTTCTTCAGAAGCTGTCATATTGATTTGTATCTAGCTAAAAAAAACAGTAAGGCATGAGGCTTAAGCACTTTCATCTCCTGTTTTCTTTTCCCAGGATGTTGACATTTAATATCCTTCCAGCACGGCACTGAATTCTCTGACCGTTCTTACAAAATATAGCAAAATCACAGCTGCTAGATCATCTCCCACCCTCATTTACAGTCAATCTGCAACCCTGCCGCATTCATTTTCAATGGCATCAGTATGCAAAGTTCCATTAAACTTAGTTGAATAACATTTAAGTTTTACCTGTATTACAGATTTGTGGGTTTTTTGTTGACATAGAAGAAAGCAATGCATTGTTCCTAACACTGGATAATCTCTTCCACAGTGGATGCTCTACTATGCACTGATCTTTCTAACAGCAAATCTCATCAACCTGGTCCTGAAAACTGTCAACTACTGATCCATTTGCATAATGACTCCACATTTTGAAAACATTAATAGCATTTAGGGCCCACCCCATTTGTTTTGCCTTTGCACGTTAATGCATATTTGAATTTTGGAGATCTTGTGATTTGATAAGTTTCAAACCACAAAATTCAATGAGATGAATGAGATGAGATTTGCTGAGAACAAGTGGGATGAAACAGCATAATACAGGAAAACATGTTATTGTCACATGAAGTGTTCAGTTAGCTTTCTGAACAAGAAAAAGCAATTTTATAATAGCATCAAAACAACCAGCTTACTGGGTATCTTCCTGAAAATGTGATAATACCTGATAACAAGTTCCAAGCTCTTTTCCATTGGCTGTGAATGACAACATTCCAGTAGCCAGTTCAACAAAGCATCCAATTTCTAAATCAACATTACTCCGACCTGATCTCTGGGAATTAGCAATTATATCTCCTCCCCAAACCATATAGCAATTGCTGCGCTTCACACTGAAAGAACAGCAAGAACAAAGAAAACAAATCATAGGTCACACTGAACTTGACTAAGTATTCAGTGAAGATGTACTTTTCAATGGAGTAATACAGATCTTCAAAGGTGCCTGTGCTGCTATTAGCTTTATTTTCTCATTAACAACCCCCTTTTTTTAAATAATGTAAGCATCGTGGGTAAGAGACTAAGTGCACCTTTTTTTTAATTTTATTTTTATAACTATGAAACAATTTCACATGCTTCTGTGTGCTTATGTAAGATACATTAAAACAAATAACAGGTTCAACCACAGTGACAAAATATGGATGTTAGGAGAAGGAAACATCACAAAACATTCTTTCAAACAGAACATTAATGATAAATATATTCACTCCTACAAGTCTATGTAAAACACATTAAAGCACAGAAAACTCCTACTCCATAATCAATTTTCTTATTACTTTAATGTTTAAATTATCATCAAGCTTGTGAATAATTCACTTTTGAACAACAGTATTAAAATACAGTCTTTAACAAGCGATAAGTAAATCCATACCTTTCATGAACCCTGCCTCTCTCATCACCTAAAGTAACTGTCACTGTACAATTTTTGTTTAGGTCAAAATTCTCACTGTAAAAATGATAGTCTGGTGTTACCCAGCCAACCCAGACAGAGGACGGGTCTTGGCCAGCAAATATCCGTAGTGAATAAAAATACTGAAAAGAGGAAAAGAACATATTAGTAATAGAAATCTAAATTATTTTATCAAGGAATACTCAAATAGTGATAAAAAAACCTTCTACAGCTCAGACTTTAATAACAGTAATTCACATTATCTTAATAAGTCATTTATAATGCTCTGAAATTTAAAAAAAAAAAAAACAAACCAGACTGGTAGTTTAAGATAGTGAGTTTTATGCCTCAAGTCATACAACTCTGGGAGTTATTATTTATACAGTGTGTTATATCCTAGCAAATGGTTAAAAAGGCTCCTTTCAATAGATCAATTTCTAATGAACATGCTGCCATGACTAAATCTACTTCAAAAAGTAAGATATACTAAGCATCTCAATGTATTTGCTTACCGTAGTAGAAGGAGCAACAATTTCTTGACTATGTTTTCTAAAGATAAAGGAACATCAGTAAATTAGNACTATTTTTTCTAAAGATAAAGGAACATCAGTAAATTAGTTTGTTTGTTTGTTTGTTTTAAAAAGAGAAGTAGTAAAAAAAAAAAAAAAAGTACTCATTATTAAACTAAATGTCTTACAAGCTAACTCATGTTTGCTGGGTACTGAGTATGCATGGGTAAATTAAGCACGCAAAGACTGTACAGAATACAAGTATACACCCAAAATAGTTGATTGCACTTAAGGTGGACAGGGAGGGAAAAGACAGATTTACAGTGATTAACTGAAGATGAAGGCAATGCTGGAAGGTGCTGAACTCAGTAGTATCTGGTACCTTTCAAAATCTGTCCCAAAATCTTTTTTTCTTTGCATGGATTAGGATTAGTCACTTTTCCAGTAACTATTAAGCAATTTTGTAGATGAGTATTAACTCAATTGGCAAAAGATTCTGAGCTGGTTTTCCAGCCTGGCTGAAGAGCTTTGCGAATCCTTTTGAAATTTTTGAAATGATTTTGCGAATCATTTTGAAAGGATGGCAGCTGCTTAGCAATGAATAACTATAGATCTTGTGATGCACCTCTTCAGAAACGGTTCTCCCTTATCTGGATATAGCATTCTGCAGCAAAATTGTGTTATAAATTTACTAAAACCATCAAGAACAAAAAAAATCTCAGTAACATGCATCCTATGCTAGTGCATGCTTAGTGCAAAACCAAGTAGGAAAACTTGAGTGTACAATAATAAAGAATAATAGAACATATGACATTTACATTTAGAGCATGAAATAAGATAACTAAAAGCAAGCCTAACCGTTTTTGGAAAACATCAGATGACGCATTTTCCACACCCATGCCAAAGTTGAATGATGAGCGGAACTCAATGGGCATACTCAAACGACAATATATCATGTCTGAATTGCTGTTCTGTGTGCCAAATGTTTTGTGAGTAACTTTTAACCGAGGTGGACTCTCAATGTTTCCATCAATTCTCCATATCTAAAAATAATAGAAATAATTTTAAAATAATAATACTCCAAGAAAAATGCCCAAAACTTATTAACCAACTAAAGGATGACATAACTGAGTCAACTTAAATTTTTCAAAATGAATTAATTTCAAAACTATGCAACTTTCTTCTCCGACAGGGAATCTACCCAGAAAAGCAAGCAAAGCAACAGATCCAGTACATCCTGATTACAGTAAATATTTTCAAGTTGTTCCATACAGCATTTAAAAAGAGAAATACAGATTTCATTAAATTGATTCACTTTGAGTGCACAAGTCATCAAAAAATTGCTTCACAAGAATCAGTAGTTTTCTACCACAATGAGAATATCAATTAGAATCCTTCAGATTACCATTATGAAGTCTGAGTCTGATATTATTATTTTCCCTTGTGCTGAAAAATGAGTATGCTTTTAAACTCTTTGATAGGAACATTCCAAAAACTTTTAAAGAAAGGAATATAGTTGAAATGATCCTGATAAACTGAAAAAAATGCTGAGATCATTTAGCTGGAATTCAGTGAAGTGTATTGTGTTTAAAATGAAAAGTTCAAAGACAAGACATAGGATATATTATTCTGCTCTAGAGTATTTTTTACAACTTCCTGAAAGGAG
>VZTL01009140.1:0-10888 GCA_013400535.1 Scopus umbretta
AAACCACAACAAAAGGTTTACGCTTAGTTCAGTGTTTACGTTTCAGCTGTATTTTAAACACACATTCTTATTCCTATTTAAAATGCATTCTAATTTAGGTCATTGAAAACTATAATTTAAAACTTCCTTAAAATTAAATTAATTCATCCCACACCACAAATAATGTGTTACTCCCTTGTTTTATGTTATTCTGGCTGTTTTTTGTTGTTTGGGTTTTTTTTGTTTTGTTTTGTAGTCCTTTGCAGTTATTTAGCACAGATAGCAAGAGAATATGTCTAAATCAATGTCACTGTTATTATAGTTGTTGCCAAAGCTTGCATTTGAAAACCTTTATCTTGTGTCTCATTTGCATACGTGTAATGACGTATCTGTGATATATGTATATACATGTGTATTGTCTGCTGACAGATGACCTGTGCTTAAGATATTTCTTCTCTGTCATAAAGGGGCTGATTTCAAAAACTATAAAAAGCCCATAAACATTCTCACAGAAGTATCTCTGAAAGGCTGCTCTATTTTTATGTTCTGCCTCATATGAGGCAGAAGTTTAGGTTTCCTTTGCTCTCTTCTGTTTGCATTGCGATCTGTCATTGATATTATGTTATGAATTAGGATGCCTGCTATATAACACCAGTCAGAAAGTGGTATGTTAATAAAAGAAATAAAATGCAAGTTTTCAGTTCAGGGAGCAGTTTCTCTGAATCAGAGACTTGTTTTTAATTCACAAAGGCAGTGAATTCTGAAGGTAAGTTTTGTGCCAAAGTAGATGGAGAAAAAGTAGATGGAGAAAATGTAGGTAAACTGGACACGTTACAAATACAGACAAATTGTTGCATGTATGCTACATAAACAAAATAAGAGGATCACTAATTATTTAAATGATGGAAGAGACTTTCATCGATACAAAAAAGAAAAATGCAGAGAGTCAAACCTTCAGCTATGGTGAAATGTCTGTTGAAATGGTTTCCTTTGTACAATGTGAAGAGAGAAACTAGTTCAGTGAGGTTTTAGTTTCATTCTTAAGACTTCATTTTGCCATTGCATATGTGCTACTGTACAAATACTGGAATTATAAGCTTTCAGGGAATGAATACTATAAATGATGTGTAACAAAAGTAGTCCTGCACCACAGGCAAATGGGGTCAGTCACCATTTGAACGCTATAGATTTCATGGCAGGCCCGGTCTTCCTTTTTTCTAGGATGAAGTGTGAGGTTTTATTCGGATGTACTGCTATGTCTAGTAAGGAAGCAGTGATGAATAATTGAGAGTGAAGCACTCAGGGGCTTCTCATCTCAGCTGATGTTTGAACAACATAGCTCCACGCTGTTTTGCCACAGGTTAAAATAGAAGGTGCAATGATTTCTCTGCTAGTGAAAAATGTATTCTTGGTGTGGTGGGTTGACCTGGGCTGGACACCAGGTGCCACCAAGCTGCTCTATCACTTCCCTCCTCAGCAGGACAAGTGGGGAGAAAGTGAGATGGAAAAAAACCGCTTGTGGGTCAAGATAAAAGCAGTTTAATAAAAAAGCAAAAGCAAAGGCTGTGTGTGGAAGAAGAAGAAAAAAAACAACAACCCCCCAAAAAACAAACCCAAAGTTTTTACTCTCTACTTCCCATCAGCAGGTGATGTCCAGCCACTTCCAGGGAAGCAGGGCTTTGATATGCATAGAGGTTGCTCCAGAAGACAAATGTAAATAATGAATGTCTCCCTCTTCCTCCTCCTTTCTCTTAGCTTTTATTGCTGTGTGGATGTCATATGGTATGGAATATCCCTTTGGTCAATTTGGGTCAGCTGTCCTGGCTATGTCCCCTCCCAAGATCTTGCCTACCTCCAGCCTACTTGTGAAGGGGAAGAAATGTTGGAGAGACAGCCTTGATGCTGTGCGAGCACAGCTCAGCAGTAGCCAAAACAGTGGTGTGTTATGAACACCTTTCTATCCACCAGTAGAAAGCACAGCACTATGAGGGCTGCTATGGGGAAATTTAACTCAATCTCTGATCCAATACACCTGGTTATCTGGCAATTAATCTGGCCTAGATAATATCATAGGAGTAATTTAGATGGAGCTCAGTGCAGATCAAGATGAAGAGAGCTTCAGAAATATTTAAGTCCTTAGTTTTTTGTTGTGGGAGAAAGAGACTTGTCACTTAAGAGGGTGTTTTCATGCCTTTGTGTATAAGTTGTGTACCTACAGTGTTTATGGGCAGGTATTAATAGACAGGTGAGGAGTTTCTGGGGATATGTATATGTGAACTTAATTTAAATAGGGAATTAAATACATGCAGAGATGGACCTGCAGTGGCTTTTGGATCCAGTGACAGTTTTTGATTCCCTAAATATACCATTGCTGTTGCAGAAATACACAGGAATTGGCAAGGTTAATTGGTTCAGAGATTAAAAAAAAAAGTTTCTGCTTGAAATGTGAGCCTTTGGATCAGCTGTCTGGATGGCCAGACTGTGAAGTCATAAATTTTGATTACTCTTGCTCCTATGGAGTTTGTAGAAGACCTAATTCCAGTTACTTTATGCACCAAAATGTCTCATGACTTCTGTACAAGTGGATATGCAGAGAATGCACAATCAGACGCAAAATGATTATGCACTGTTGGATCTTGCTACTGTTTTCTGTGCTATGAACTGACTGTTGATTTAATTTAACCTGGAAAAAATCATGCGGCTGAATTGATTAGCTCTGCATTTTTCTGGACCTCTACATTGCATTGTGTTCTCTCTGTTTCTATCAGCTCAAATACCACAATGCAGTTTTGTCAAGGTTTCTTTGGGATTCCGTTTCTTGAGGACCAAGTTAATAAGTCATGCTAGGAAAAAGAGGGGAAAAGAAGGGTAACTATTTGAGTAACCATAAATTTCTGTCCTAAGTTCTGGTATTTTAACCATCGTTTTCATTAATATTTTAAATTTCCCCTGCACCATCAAAATGTTTAAAAAGGAGTCTTTCTTGCATTTAGATTTATGAGTTCTTGTTTACGTAACTGCTTTCATACTTATGCTATCACTGTTCATGTATTGCTTTTTCTGGGCACTTTTTGTCACATACAAAGAAATTCTGTGCAGTTTATAAGAATAAAGCAGATATTGCAGATAACACACATAACAGAGAGCTGGAGTTAGTGAACTGTTAGGGTAAGCATCGCCACCCTCTGTAAGGGGCATGATGTATTTTTGCTGGCCAAGTCATCAGCCAGGTGCAGAGGGGTCCATGCCTACTGCTCTGTCAAATAGCTTTGTTGAGTCCCCATCTATAATTCCCTGATTTCTTCTTTAGGATTTTTTATCTTTTTACATAATTTGTGTACCTCAACCACTTGGGCTTGTCACAGTGCCATGGGGGCTGGTGGCTCCCACTGTCCCAGCCAAGAGCAAGGCTGCTGGGGGGCAGCTGGGGCAGCCCCAGCCCCAGGCATCAGGCACCTTCACAGCTCTCCCTCAAAACTTAGCAGCCTCCTCAGAGGTCAGAGCTAAGGCTGCACAACAGGGTCACACTAAAATGGGCCTTGGACCACAGAGAGCGGAACACCTAGGAGAGGGGGAGATTGCCCTGCAAACTTCTGGGTCGTTGGCAGGTGACAGCTCTGATCTCCCTTCTTGACACCTGCCCTCGAAACTTGCTTGTGATAATATCTATTACTGAAATTGGAGCAACAGCTAGAAAAAATGAAGTATGGTGAACAGACACACCCCATGGTAGTATTTAGCCATTCTGGTAAGTCCGTCATCTAGACTGGAGGGAATGCCATGGTGAACCCCTTCCAGCTTCCCTTCCACAGGAAGCAGGGATCTGCAGGAAGGAGATTGCTGCATGTGGGTCTTGTCCTGACCCAGAGGGAGGATACCTCTGGAACTGGATACTGGGGGGCACCTGACACTCATGATCTGCAGGCCCCTGACCATCTAAGTTAGAACACACTCGTTGCTCCAGTGTGCAGGTTTGCAAGTAACCACAGGTGGTTTTTTTCTTTTGTACATCTAATATTCTAAAAGTGGCTTTGCATATTAATGTAAAGCAGCTGCTGTTTTCAGTCTCTCTTCCCCTCCATATTTGTATGCCAACAACTTTAGGATTTCTTAGTTATCTTTTACCGTTTTTTTTCTTTGTCAGGAGCATTCATATTTTAGGAAAATCTAAGTAGCATTGCTATTACTGAAGTTGCCAGGCATTCTCCTTGATACATGTCTTTTTTCTGTTACTTATAACTCAGCCAGACTCTAGCTGTTTGTGATGAATTTTTCCATGCCAATTTCTGCCTCCAGCTGAATCTTTGCATCGTAATGTTTCAAGCTTTTCTGAGAATGATGCTAGGGGCAAATAGGTTGTTTTGTCCATATGATTCAGAGGATTTTCTCTGGAATATTCAAATACCTTTTATTTGGAGGAGCAGGAAGAGATGAGGAAGAAGCAGAAGGAAAAACTGCAAGATATGGGATACAAGTCTTTTGCTTCCCATAAAAATCTGCTGGACCAGGGGTTGAGGACAGAGACCCAGATTCTGGAATGTGGAGTCCCTCAAAGGTGTATCAGGCTGGCAGAAAAATGGCCAAGGAGTGTGGATGTGAAGCTGGACCAAGGAAAGAGAAGGGGCAAAAGGTGACAGATCAGGGAAAGACCTGGGACAAATAGACCTAGGATTACTCAAGTGAGTATTTGAAGACAGGCAACTAGGAGAAGCAGGGTGTTTAGGCAAGGATCCTGAGATAGGAAGAGCCTGAGGAGTCCTGGGAGACTCATTGTGGGGCTGGGATCATGGCAGCTGGGATTCAGCACAATCACTGTCTCATAGGGTTTCACTGCATGATCACCCACTACTTTTCCATAGCATCCCAGTGCCATTCATTGCGCAGGAGGGATCTCTCTGAAATTCTGCAGTTCTGTTTGGTAAAGGAGACTCTTGTTTGCAGGATGCTAATCTTTCCACTTTATTATGTATTTATTTTGCATAAGCTGGAAACAGTCACAAATGCCACACAAATTGTGCAGAATCTTGCAAACCAATTTTTCTGCAGTACAAACAAGTTAGTGTAACAAACTGAAAACAAACTATGCCTCTTAATGTCATCCAGAGCCTGAGGTAACATTACAAATGCTGTTCAAAATGAAGGTGAGGATAGAAATCAATCTAAAGCAATTGTAAGATTCTAATTAGACTTAATTATGAACAACAACAAAAAGAGGATTTTTTTTTTCATTTCACAGTTCTCTCATGCTTCCTTTGCCTTCTCAGGGTTGTTTCCCTCTTTCCTATTTTATTCTTTTGCCTCCTGTTTAAATACGGAGACTGATTTAACTAGCTAAGATTTCATCTTTTGTAACAGTGCTGTGACCCGTGACCAGAAGGGCAGCTAACAGCACTGACTTAAAGAACCTGACTCTGGCGTCTGCCAGGTCTTGAAGGGACTGATAAGGCAGTGTGATGTGTTTGCCTTTCTCTAGCAGTGAGTTTGCAAGTAGAAGTCTGCAGCTCCAACTGAAAACATTTTTTTTCTTTTTTCTTTCCTCTCCTGTGAATGTTTTTCTTGTCCTTCCTTCTAGAAATAACAGAATTAATTTCTTTTTTATCCCAATAAAGAATAGTATTTGATCAAGCTGGAAATTTTCTTTCTAAAAACTCTTTACAGTAAAAATAAGGGAAGGAAAGATACTATTAAAAAGAAAACCCTTGGTAAACAAGTACCCTAAAGCCTCCGTATTCATTACTTGAGCATTATTCAACAGTCTAATGCTGTACTGTCATATGGTCATTTTACACTTTTGACCTTTTAGATCCATTTAGTCCTTCAAAATTAAAAAACACACTGCAGGAAGAGAAGGAATAGCAGTTTGTTAAATCAATTGAATGGTGCTCTAAAAATTTGGATTTTTGTTCCCAGCTTCATCAGCTGACATTTTCAATTAATCAAGAGAATAAAAACAAAGTTTTCTTTTAACGCATAGTCTTTGGTTTCTGGATATTTAACTCTATATTCCAAGGGCTGATATGCACAAGTGCTGAGTGCCTCCAGTGCAATTGAAAGTAATGTGAACTGATGTTTGAACATTTAAACATTCTATATAACATTAAATTGTTTGAAAAATCATGTCCTAGTTTGGATTCTGTTCTTCTGTTCTATGCTTTCTTACTGGAAGGAATTAAGCTAATATTATTTCCTCTATCTCAGATTCATTCATGTTGATAATGACTGATAACAGCGCCAGTGATTATTCTGACTCAGATGAGATGGATCAGTGGACTCTGTCTTTTTCTCAGAAGATGTGTCCATATTTCAATAACAGTCACCAGCATCATCTTTCTTGATCATCCCGGCACCCAAGTAGCACACTAAATTGGCCTAGAGCAGGTCTTTTTTATTTTCTGGATTTGCAGTTCCCCAAACATTTTCCAGCAGAGGCAGAGATCTGTGGACTGAATTGAAGCCTCCTGACAAGAGGAACTTTCTCTTCTTTGCTTACCCTTCATGGACTCATTAAAAATTGTTCACAGTCTGGCAGAGGTCTCTGGGCCACAGGTTAAAAAGAACTTCATAGGCAATAAACTTTCCATCTCGGCTCTCTGCAGACATGGAGTTTTCACTGCTGTTATCTGCATTATACAGGTTCTGGAGAAAAAAAGAGATTTCTGTGTACAGTCCTTCCTCCTGGACATTAAATCCGCTTAAATATCTCCATCTTTAAATTGTAATTTCATTAAGATGGATGATTTTTATGTTCATTTAGTGCATCTGGTTGTCCCATTAGAAAGAAAAACATATAAAATGAGTGATGGGAATTCTACACATGACACAAAATCAACATGCATGAATATAGCTTGATATATATATATAGAGAGAGTAGAACAATATTCATTCAAATATGGTCCCCAATGACCATCCTGCTGACTACACATATCAAAAGACAGATTGCTAGGAAGAGATGCTAATATTGTATTAGCTGAAATAGCAGTCCCATTTGGCCATCAACTGCAAACCTACCTGGAAACCACAAATGTGCTTTAAATAATGCTAGAAGGGAAATAAAGAGAAATGAAAAAGCTATTTGTGCTACTAATTTGAGAAAGGGTTAAAAGGCTAGTTAAACAGCTCTATTTTGCTGTATCATTTTAAATTATTCATTGTGCTGGACATACAGAAAGAATGACAAAGTACAGGGGACATGGTTTAATTAGCCTAAAACTTCATTAACTTCATTCATTTGGGAGCTATCTGGCAGTAACTGGTGCAGTATAAGTTATCATGCCCTTTTCACTCTTTACAACCTATTTAAAGGGGGTTGTCTTCAACCTCATCCCCATTCTGACCCACCAGTACTGGCTCATTGCAACTGCAAGCAAGTTTAGTGGCCTCTTAGTCCACACAAGTTTTACTTTTGTCAATCATCTCCCTCACCACACTGTCTACTGCAACCTTCACAATTCAGTTACAGGCTCTTTATTCTGCTCTGGGGAAAGGTATGGGACTTACTCTAAAATGTGACAGTCTCCTCAGGTTATGCTAACCTCTTACAAAATCTCAGCCTCACAAGGTGCACAATAAGCAGTGCATTGGACTGTCCCCAGGTGCCAGATTGTAGAAATGGCATAGACAGTCTCCCCTGCCTCAGCTGGGATCGCTCACCAGAATTTCTTACCTGAATCCAGTGTCCTGGTCACAGTTCCACACTGTCCAGAACTAGAATTAACCATAAGGAATGAGATGCTCATTTTCATCCTTTTTCAGCTAAATATAATTCCTGAATACCTCAGCTAGCATCAAACCTTTAATGGAAATCTCCTGTAGTATTCTGTTTGCCTTCTCTGCTTTGTATTTGATAACTCAGGATCAAAGCACTGCTCCACTCCTATGCTTTAAGTCTCCAAACCTCCACATGTCCAATCCTTGCCAAGACAGTTTCCTTTTCTCTGCTGTAAACAATCCACAAATGCCACCTGGACCATGGTTGAGTGCAGAGGAAACACGTTGTTATTCTGGCATATCTAAACTAACGAGGGACAACAGATGTTCTTTAAAGAATACTAGGAGAATTCTTTTGACTTTACTAATTAACTGGCAATTTAAAATGGCTCTGTTTTCCATTTCCATTTTAACTGTGTTCATACTCATTTCTGATTGAGCCTTTGCTTCACTTGAGATTTTCTTCCCGAGCAAGTAATTTGAAAGATCTGCTTAGCCTTTTCCAAGCTTTCCCCTGAAATTCTGACACCGAATTGTGAAGATTTTCTATAGTATACAACAAAGCTCCTCTTATTAGTCAGTGCTGACCTGAAGGAGGGGTGAGAAAATTCATATTCACTGGGGAGATGGAAATCGCTCAAAGTGCAGACAACCTAAAAACATCAGGCAGCCCAGATATCTTTTGAGTTTCATTCTTCTTAGGTAATAGTTCTCAGATTTCCCTCTAACTCATTGAACTGAAATTCACAGACAAAGCTTTAAATATGAGGGAATATAAACATTCAGCTTGCCTCTCTGCCAACTGTTAGGAAGCTAATCATAAGTTCTTTGGATTTTCTCATTACTATTCATATGTTGCCAGATACTTGCAATGTGTGTGTTATTCTGAGCATGGAATGGGACACTTGAAGTACTTGATACTTTATATTTGAACTCCGTGCTTTTTCCTTGACTATGATGGATTTACCACAAATACTAAGAATGCTGTTCTTAGTGTGCTAGCAAGGAAAATAAAAAGTAAACTGCAAAAAATGGCTTCTTGCACCATATTTTATGAATTGATAGACCTTCACTAGGTACATGAAAGCAAAAATATAAGGACATAGAAGTATTTGGCGGGTAAAATTTGAAGAAACAAGCCTTAATTGTCTCTGTGATAGGACACAAAGAAGTAGGTATAAATGGGGTTTGGTATTTTTTCCCTGAACCAGGACGATATTAGCAATACAAAGTATTTGAAGTTGCTAGAATAATTGCAGGTAACATCTTAATATTGGAGATTCCTTTGAACATCTTGATGCTAACCACATCAAAAAGCTACATTAGGTATTGAATACAATATTACTGCACAGTACACACGCTCAAAGACATCTCAAAAAGGAAAGAAGGCTTTGCCTCTATGTAATGCTTTATACAAGTTAGCTTCTAACTAATGAGTACTTTAATGAGATGTTAAGAGAATTTTGGTGATTTTAGGCATTTTCTTTCTATGGAATAAACAGAATCAACCATCAATGATACATAGCTCAATGTTGCACTTTTTCTGGGCAATGGATTCCCTCAAGCGGTTGCCTGGATCTGTCTTCAAATATGAGTGCAGTTCCATGAAATCTACATTAGTGACTTACTACCTCATTCTGAGATACTGAACACATCTGAGATGAGGAAACTGCAAAGCTGGTGAATACAAAGTGGGAGCACCATTTTACTGACTAGCAAGCCTTAAGCATTTACCTTTAGGCATTTCAGTACAGCAAAATTGTGTTTATGTAGCCTTTTTGAATAACAGGTTTGACTTACAGCTCACGTGGAAAACAAATGTATCAAATCTGGTTTCAAAATGTATTTGTTATGAGTTTTGAAAAGGCTATGTGATGTTGAAAATCCAAAAACATCACCTGGCTGCATAATACAGATGAGGCTATCTGACATCCATGGCAGTCTCTTTGTCTAGAGCAGCAGTGTCTGCTGAAAGTCCTGTTTATGAAATCCTCAGGGTATAGCAACAATAAAAACACCAGATACTTAAATATATCAGGCAGAATTATTTTGCTATAGAAAGACTGACAAACAGACAGACCCAAGGAGATGTCTTACTTCAAACATTTGAAGGAAAGAAAGGGTAAAGTAAAAAGGAAGATTTGGCACTTAGTATTCATGAGTAGAGCTGTGCAAATAATAGATCTTTTGGTTCAGTGGCCTTTCAGAAATGTATATACATAAAATTTCTTGGGGTCTACTGAACATACTGAATCCTTATTTTCTTTTTAAATGCACTTATATGTTTCTGTTTGTCAAAACTGACATGAGATATTTTGTTTTTTTCCACTTCTAATCCCTCTATTTTCTGCCTGATACTATTAATCAAATAATATCAACATAAGTTTTATTGCTCCAGAACTATTTCAGCTTTTTTTTCTTCAGAGTACACTTTGAACAGCTCTGCTTATGAATATTGTGTGCATAGGCAAAGAATGAATATTTGAAATGGTGCTTTTATAAGGAAATAAAAAAAAGAATGTAAAAACCTACAGATCTTGAAATGGTAAACCATATACATTCAAAACATATTCATGCTAAACCATGGTCCAGGTTTAACAAATACTCCAGCATGTGTCAAAGTTCATAAGCTAGGACAGAATAAACAGCAACTTTCTACTGAATTTATGGTGCTTGGCCTTGGAAAGTGCAGGCACAGACTAACTAGGAATTACAGGGAAGTAAAGTATTTCATTATAGTTATTAGCATGTGAACTGTAGGGAAACAGGTTTCACACATAAAAAGCAGATTTTGTAAGTGATTGCTGCAAAATTAGTTTGTCTATCATGGAATACCCAAGATCTTTAGTAATGATAAAAGATGTTATTTTATTGGCTAATAGGAACATGTAAATTTGAAGCATCAGCAGAATTTTAACATAGAATCATAGAAACATAGAATGCTTTGAGTTGGAAGGGACCTTTAGAAGTCATTTAGTCCAACCCCCCTGCAATGAGTAGGGGCGTCTTCAACTAGATCAGGTTGCTCAGAACCCAGTCCCACCTGACCTTGACTGTTTCCAGGGTTGGGGCCTACACTACCTCTCTGGGCAACATATTCCAGGGTTTCACCATCCTCATTGTAAAAAATCTCTTCCTTATATCTAGTCTAAATCTACCCTCCTTTAGTTTAAAACCATTACCCCTTATCCTGTCAAAACAG
>VZTL01009151.1:0-25243 GCA_013400535.1 Scopus umbretta
TCTAAGGCAACCTGCTTTCTCAACCCAAATCTGTATTGTTCTATCCATTTTTGGAAGAAGGAAGAGGCTGATTTTTCATAAGGAATACTGAAGTTTGTGGTTGCTTGACTCTGTAGTACAGAAAGTGTTTAATATAATTTTGAATGTTTTGAATGACATTTTACGAAAGCTTTCCCCATTAAGTCTTCAGCAATGCCTAATGTTTCACCATTCCATTTTTTTGATATGTTACTAGTGTTCTGTGTTTCATTTCAGCAGGTCAAGAGACAGAGGGATAAGTGACAAGGTACAACTCACACAAACCTTCAGGCAAGATGATTAAAAAATGGAGTAAAATAACAGGCTGGTAAAACTGCATTCAAGACTAATAAAACAGGTCTGTACTTCAACCCACCACAATTGTGAGAGGTCTAATCATCATCAGAGTCTTTGCTCTTTAGCTAGATTCTGAAACAGATTTGCAGGGAGAATATTTGAGAGTTTTGAACAAGGGAATATTTTGAATAAGTTAGCTCATCACCGACTCCTAAAGTGATTTTCCACTCATCTTGTCCAAGGCTGCACTCATTCTCATGATGAAATGTCATGGGAACAAAGTCATGGTGCCTACTGTACTGGTCACTGAACTAAACCGACAAAAGTTAAATTAATGAGGTAAGCTGGAGACTGTGGTCTTCTGCTGCTTTCATCTTGACCTCCAGAGTTCCCCTCACTCTGAAGGGCACCAGCATGGTGGTCAGACTCTGCACATTCTCTAATGTTTTTCATGTTTGGAAGCCAACCACCTATGCGAAATGGGAGCGAATCCAACTGCCGTGTGTCAGAGTGGAGGGGAAAGAGAAAGGAGCTTTACACCCAAAGGACACATGCTGTCTACGGCCTGGAGCTGCAGGCCAGTGTGCTCATTAAAGGACAGGAGAATGTCAAAAGCTCCATTCAGCGGCAAGCTTTCAGGAGATCAAGCAGAAGGTGTATATAAAGCCATGGCTTACTCTCTTCAGCTCCCACAGGGATCCTCAGCACATTTGAGTTACCTGTTTCTCCCTATTCCTCTCACACAGCCCTTGCTGGGATACAATACTTCTGGCTGGACTGTCCCCAGCTAAGGATGGTAGCTAATTGCAGTACCATCTCCAGCAATGCCGTGCATGCTGCAGCTCTCAGCAACATGCACACAATATGGCCATGCAGGCTTGAGGAGAACAGCTGTCTACTTCTCAAAGGGAACTATTCACTGGTTCAGGCAGTGAGCCACGGAAGTGAGCGGTCTATTTCTGTAGAAATGACAATGCACAGGCAAAGCGAACCTGAACATTAATCTACAGAATAGCAGCCCTCAGCCAGTGACCTTTTATACCCAGCCCTTCATTCCCTTGAGTGCAAGAACTGGGCTTCTTTTTGTGTTTGTTGTGCAAGAATTTGAAGTGAAACAAATGTACTGTTGGCCTGCACCGAGGCTTAGAAAAACAGCAGGAGGCTTAGAAACAATGGCAAGCAGCAGCTAAAGCAAGCTGACCCCAGAGCTAAGCTCTTCTGCAACACCATTCAGAGCAATGGCTGTCCAAGTGCACAAAAAGGATAGTTAGAGGAAGATAAAGGTATTTCACAGAAATATCTGTTCACAGTGCTAATGCTTATTTCTCACAACCTTTTCCTTGCCTGCTATTATTTGTTTTGGTCACAAAGCAAGGGAAATGCAATTGCTGCATTTTATGTAACAGTTTCTTGGAATTCTTGCTTATGGGAGAGCACAGCAAGGAAGATACAAGGCAGCTCAGACACAGGCATTCAAGCATGATTTGCTTTCTTTCTATATGAAGCTTTCTGTGATGTGCCATGCCATGCTATGAATGTAGTTTTAATCAGCAGACTGCTGGTAGAGAGAAGTGTATTGAGAATTGATCCTAGGAGGGCAGCTGAGTTGCTGCCTGCTCGGTGAGCTCGTACCCACCTGGCGAGTTCCAGCATCTCAAAACTAAAAGGCAGACAGCTGTAACAAGCCCAAGCCCCAGATGACCTGAGTCTGTTTCATGATATCCACTTCTCTGAATCCAGGCTTTGGTGGACAGTCATCAACTGGATGATGACAGTGTTTCTAAAAGCCCATCTGCTTTTTTCCCTCTCCTGCTGAGCTGTGTGGGTTGGTGCAAGGGACAGCAGTTGTAACAGCCCCCTGTGCATTGCTCCATCGACTTGAATTGCACAAAGCACTCTGATCCAGCCCTGCACTGCCTGCCCCAGGCGAACCTGGACCACCTCGAATGGGTCAGGCAACAGAGTAGCAATGCCTAATGGCAGTAATGCCAGCTTTCAGCAGTCTGGGACTCCTCCAGTCCTGCCCCTGCAGTAGTCCTGTTGTCCATCAGGGTAACTTCTATGTCTCTTTGGTAGGGACAGCTGTTCAATGTGGCATTAGTCAAGCAAAGGCTGTAGCCATCCTTTGTGCTTTAGATTACATTTCTTTTTTAATTTTGCAAACATCCCACTCATCTGCACTTTATAGCTGGACACCTTTCCCAACAGGAGGCAGCCAAGGTGGCTCTGACTAGGGAATCCAGGGACATTTCTCCTGATTCATCCCTAGTCCTTTAGAAGGGAAAACCAAAACCATGCCCTTCTCACCCAATGAACCCTAACAATGGAAAACATTTCAAAAACAGAGTGACAGTGCCCACTATGTGCAGAAATTGTGGTAGATAAGGCTCCATGGTTAAAACATCCACGAGGATTACAAAGCAAGACCTTTGTCATCTCTGGTATTAAAAACTTAAATTCCCTGCTGGCTCACTGACAGAGTTGGTTCTGGGTGGCACTCTCATCCAGTGTGCCCTACTGCTATCTAATTGCGACTTGTAACCTTTGTGAATCATTGGCACCAGTCTCACTGAGCCTAGCAGCTTAGTAGGATTCAAAAAGTAATTAAACATTTATGTAGATAATTAG
This sequence comes from Scopus umbretta, assembly GCA_013400535.1. Lineage (NCBI taxonomy): Eukaryota > Metazoa > Chordata > Aves > Pelecaniformes > Scopidae > Scopus > Scopus umbretta. Next base: position 2,944 of record VZTL01009151.1, read on the forward strand.
ACCATCCACTGCTATATTAAATAGGTTAAAATTGTAATTAGGGATAACTCTTCATGCTTTAAGGCGTCTTAAAGCCAGCTTCTAGCCTCGACCCATCTGAGGGTGTGTGTTTATGAGGGCAAACAAGTGGGATGGTTGAGGCCCTAGTTTGAAAACCAGTCCTTAATGAATGTGCCTCTGTGTTTCACTCAGGCACTCTCAGCTCGGTTTTCATGATGCGTTTCACAGCTTCTGGCTCCAAGATTGTTATCAATAGTCCAGATGCTGCCTTGAAGCTGAGATGGAAAAGTAATGAGTCTTTCAGACAGACCATCCACAATAGGCCAGGTTCTGATCTCAGACTTGCTGACGCAAATAGAAACAACTCAACGAATTTTAAAATCCAAAATTATTTGGCTTCAGAGCCAGGTAGCAGAGAGCTGACTCTGGCTGAAAGGGTGCAGTCTTCAAGGTGCTGAGGATCCAGAGCTCTGGGCCGTGAGGACCCTGCTCCGCCACAGGACTGCAGAATCTCTCTCCCATAGCTGCCAGCAAAAGGTTTTCTCTTTAGATCCAGACTCCTTTGCCATCCTAATGGGCACATTCAGGCTGCATGATAAAGAGTTTTTCTTCATGGGAAAGCAGCATTCTGTTTGTGAACTTAGAGGGGATTGTTTGCTACATTTACTGTGGAGGTGAACAGTTCACTGGAGCTTTCATGCTCACCCAAATTCACCCACATGGTATTACACGGATTACTAACAGCAGTTCTTATTTTTTTAATTGTGTATGTGCAACCCAGGCATTAGATGTTCTGCTATAAATCCAAGACTGAGCAGAGAGGCGACATTTTTTAAATTCATGGTGGGAAAGGTCAGAAAAAGTGGAGCATTTTTCACGGAGAGGATTCAGACCGACTGTAAAACAGAAAAGAAATAAAACTGTTTCCTTTTTTCCCTCCCTCATCTCTGTGTGCTATAAACCTAAGGAAATGCTGAGTCTTATTCATTTTTTTTATGGCTTTACAGTTCAAGAAGTAGGAACCCATTTGACTCTCAAATATGGGGGAAAAAATAATTTCTAAACTCATCTCCATTCTTTCCTCTCTTTTGTGTTTGCAGCTAAGGCACACTGCCAGCTCTGTGCCCATGGTTTTCAGCACTTTATCAAGAAAGATAAATATGCAGATTTCTGTAGAAAGCAAACATGGTTTTTCGTCACACCTGTGTAAATCCAGCTATAACTCCAGAGACATAAATAGTGGAACTCCAGCTTTTCACCACCGTAAATGACACCAGAAACCAAGTCATATGAACCTACTTGAGAGATAAGTGATTTATATAGAAGATCATTTGATATCACCTTTTTTTTCCTCCCCACAACCTACATGTGTACCTGTGGATTTAGAAAGCCAGACGGAAGGAGCAGAGACTGCATGACAGCTTGTGAGGAGACCCTCTGCAGAGACACGTCCAGCTTGGCCAGTGAAATCTATCTGTGTGGCACCTGTTAGTTACGCACAGCGGGACTGTCCATCATCCCTTGTAGTAGCTCGGCATTTCCATAGCACACTGCAGCGCAGGCAGAGGAGAAATTACTTTCTAACTATGAGACAGTGAATGAGAAATTTCTGTCCCTGTTTATGCTGTCAGACCACCATCCAGGATGCTGTACATCAGCCGGAGAGGGGGAAGGGAATGTAGTCCATTTCACAGGCAGCTGCCAAAGCTTACTCCTCAAAACAAGCTCTCAAGCATTTATCTTTGCTTTCTACTTCGTAAGATTCTGCAAAAATATTGTTACCAAGTAGACAAATGTTTAAAGAGGAATGTGGAGCACCTTGTGCCATTTAAATGGGAAAAATCACTACACGGTGTAAAGAGAGATTGTGGTCAAACAAAGAGCATACAGCATCTATCCATTTTGTGATCTGAAGCCCGGATCACAAATGGATAGACAGCAATTTCCACTGTCTATGAACTGCAGCAAAAGATCCTTGGGAATGCTTGGATTGGCTGCTCTAGCATGACGAACAGAAGGAAAAAAAAGAATATCGAACACATGGAAAGATAACAAAAGAAAACACACCCAGATCCCTGCAGCTTGGAGGGCTTTAGCTTCGTATCATCATAATCAAGAGGAAATGTGGAAGTGAGACCGCATATGATTTTATTGGTTTTTCATGTGGGAGAGGGAGGGCAGAATTCCTCTTGAAGACCTCCACCATGCCTCACCTACATGACCATCTAAACAACCCCATAATTTTCCCCATCCCACTGAACTGTTCTCTCTTCTATCTTACACTGGTCTTCAGTGGCCTCTGTAGCTCAGTCTCTCTGTACCAACTTACACTTCTCCCTGATTATAATGGACTGTGTCTGCAGCTCCTGGGATGAGCAGCGACCCACCCTGCTACTTTTTCTCTTTGTGACCTGATCAAAGAAGCATGAAGAACTGATGACTTCTTGCTATGTTTTCTATGGCAAGTGAGTCATGGCTTCAATATCACTTAGATACACCATGGTAACTGAGTGATTACTCAATCAAAAAATTAAACCATTAACCCAGCACTTGTTACTGCTGTATATATTCCGAGACCCACCTGAGCGCTACACTATAAGGCCAGTCCCCTATTTAGTCCCCTTAGTATGGCTGTATATCCTGAAGAAAGAAACAGAGATAGAACGGGAAGTAAAGGCATTACTTAGGGTAGAAGGGTGATCTGATCTGAATTTAAGATGTAGCACCTGTATTTTAAAGCACTGTCTTCTTATCTGTCTTTCATTCATTCTCATGATATCTTTGTTAAGTAGCAGTGCCTTACTAATATGGAAAATAAAAATAAACTCATCAGGGAAGTACAATGTTCCCATTCAGTATTGGGAACTGAAGCCCAGAGCAATTTATTAAGCTAAGCAACACGTATGCCCTTTTGTAGTCTTCTGACCTGAAATATTGGTCAGAAAGTGGTCTAGAATAAAAATCCTAAGAGCTGTGGAAGACATTACTGAGAAGGAAAACCTAACCTCAAAGCAGTCTTTCTACTTTTAGCTCCTAGCTAACCCATATCTCATGACCCAATGCAAACCCAGTTTGTTCAGTTGAAAGAGACTACATCTGTGTCACTGGGAATGTTAACTGCAGTGAAATCTCTGATTTTCTAACAGATAATCAAATAAGCAAACAAAACAACTGAAAAGAAATGGATTACAGAAGTGATCTTGCTACTGCTAACAGGTAGTTGTTAATTCAAGTGTAGCAATTCTATTAATAGCACACGTAAAAGATAGCAAAAAGTAATGAAATACAAAAAGCTCTTATGGAAAAATTAAATGTTATGATCTTCTAAGCTATTTATTCTGTGACTGCTAAATAAGATGATGTGAACCTTTCAAGTATGAAAGGAAGCGTGCAGCAGGAGCTGAAATGCTATAAATATCCACTCTGTGTGGTTCTGATAACCAAAATCTTGAGAAAAGCTACACATATTTGCAATTATCCTTACATGTTCAAAGCATTGCTGGGGGGTTTCAGCAACATGATACCACAAAGGAAGAAGGCATGTGATGTAACTTGCACAATGTTTTCCAAATATAAATGTTTGCCTCTGCTGATTTTGTTTTTCCTTCATATCTTTTCTGAGCCATATAAATAGACTAAATCTAGAGTGCATCATTAGAATGTCTGTGTGTCTTTTTTATTTATTTGTGGATTTTAGTTGAAACTATACCACCTTTGTCCTTGTGGCTTATATCGTCCCTAAAATCACTAAAATCCCTTGATCAAAAACCAAATTCATATTATGCTGCTGGGCATGTTTTTTCTGAGGAAGCTGAGAACTAAATGAGTGACACCCTTGTGAAACTGCTTGAATGCTGTGGAATAAAAAGCCTGACTTATGTATTAAGGAGGGATGGTTGTTCTCACAGACTTTGTCCAAAGCTCTTACTTTTATGCTATATATAGGCTTGAGGGTAGGTTAGAAATCAAGACAATAAACTTGCTTAAATTATAGAAAAAATATTTGTAAAATCAAAGTGAAAATATACTCTGAGAAATTAAAAAGCTTTTAGCTCTGCAATTTTTTCTCAGTTGAGTTTTATTATTATGATTATTGACTCTTCTCATACATGTACTAGGCACTTTGCAGGACAACGAAGACATGATCATTCTCTCAAACGACTGCAGTCTAAAATCCACAAAGTATCAGTTAATATGATCACTGAGGGCAGCAGGGCAGATGTCAGTCATATGGGCTGAAGTTGCAGAATCGGGATCAATCTGAACCTTGCCAGATGCAACAGAGGGTAAAACAAAAGAACATAATGCCCTTCCTCCTCCCCTGTCTCCTCCATATACGTAGCAGGAAGAACCTAGGTGCAGCAGAGCATGAGCAAAAACAAAAACAATATTATATGGTCACTAAGGAGAGGCTAGTGTGGTGCAACAAAAACCAGTGTTGGTAAAATGGCATCTTTACAAGCATTACAACAAACAAGTAGAAATTTAGAAGATGTATTTGAGCAAGGAAAAAGCACCAGTGGGATAGTATTTAGTCAAATTTTTAGGTAAGATTTTTCCTTTGTACTGGGCATTTTTTAGGGTGCATGAATGAAGAATCACAAGCTACTTACTAGGGATTTTTAAAAAGCAATTATCCTTTGCTAAGGCATTTAACAGGATTTTCATGCTAGGAAATATTTACCTTGTGAAAATGACCCGCCATATTTGTGCTTACTGTGTACGTGTTAACCAGGAGCACACGGGACATCTTTTGCTTTACAACATCTTCCCAATAATGCAATTAATGCCTAATTGCATATGATTGATTTTACTGTCCCAAGTTACACAAGGCACTAAGGACAGGCACAGCAAGCTGATCTCTATCAGTCTCCTCTGTGACTGTGGGTGCTCCCATAATGATGCATGGATAGCCAGCTGTAGCTCAGTTACAGCTCAATTAGATGTCACCATTAATCTAAACTCAGAAAACAGGTTATCAGCTGTAGCAATTTTTAATGGTGAGATATAATATAAAATACTTCAATTATATTGTGTTCTGTCATATAAACTAATTAGCAACCACACACAGATACACACACACATAGACAGCATAGAAAACACAAGTGAATTCACAGTTTGTCATTCATGCATATGAAAATACTAGGCTTCTGTCCTTGGTTTAAGTGTACTTCCTTGTTTTCTGAAGAAGTCACCTACTGCTCTTTGTTCTCTTGGTTATCAAAGCTGCTTTCTGCAAGATGGGCAGTTCTATACCCTTTTTGCCTTAGCTATGCTCTTTGCCTCAGATGCTGTTTCTCAGGGCTGAAAGAAGCAACACGTCAGGTTTATTCCTGTCTCCACACTCTTTGCAGCTACCATGATTCTGACACGGAAGAACAAACATTTGACATCTGAGAAAGCACTTAATATCACCTATATTTTTGATGATGTGCTGTCTTGGGGATTTCGGGGCCTCCTCTCTTCTGCATTGCTCTGTGGTACTCTGCCAGATTCTCCAGTTGTACTCACATATGCCTCAGCCATCTAGAGTGTGTTTCTGTGGTGCTGCCAAAGACAGCAGGCTGGAGAAAACTCTGTACGACACTGGGGTTTGAGAGAGTTTAGCCAGAGACACTGGGAAACATTAGGACTCTGTTAAAAAAAGTGTGGGAGATGTGAATGTCACTTAGCCATACTGCTATACCTCTGTTGAAAGTAAGTTGAAAAGTCCGTCTTCTAGGAGCATAATTAAATAAGCGTAACATTAAAGAACTCACCACATGCCTACAGTGAATGTATACACACACAAGCATTTGTTCCATAGTGACAGTGTTACAAAATATTTTTGAAACAGTGAAAAAACACATCAAGCCCAACACCCCATTAATGTAACCTCTGACAAATATTTACTATTAAATTCAATAAAGAGATGAATGAGTGAAATTTCCTGTCCTGTGTCTTGGTAGAAGTCAAATTACATGATGTAGAAGTTCCATTGGGTCTAAAAATCTATGACTTGACCTCAATAGGATTAGGGTGACTTATACCACCTGCGGATCTCGCCCTCTGCCTTTGTTAGAACTAAGTAAATAATGTGGCACAAGGTAAATTTTTTAAATTTCAGCTCCTTTCTCCCCTCCCCTCATGCTTGTGACAAGTCAGAAGGCAGCTTGCTGCTTGCTGTGATTTATTTTGTACTCAGAGATATTCATCCTGTGAGTAACTCCTGGGCTGGCCCCAGCATGCTATGTGGTGAGCATTTGCCATTCAGAAGTACGCACCTCTGATAAGGCTGATTCTGCTGCTGCAGAATGAGCAGAAACTAAAGGGAAAGCATTAACATAGGGGCCAAGGGAAGAAAGTTCTTTGTTACACTTATACTCTGCACAGGTGTAAATGACCATGTAACAGCTCACAACAGCGAGGAACTGACTCAGAAAGGCCATCAATAGATTAGAGGAACATGTCATTTCCTGTACGAGTGAATTATGGCAACGTGTTTTTTCTTGCTAGTGTCAGTAAAAAAAAACCTTGTTTTTTTTCTTAATTTACATTCTGCCCAGACACCTTTATTTCTGCTTTATTGCCTTGACTTTAGTTCAATGTTTGTATTCTGCTTGCTGTTACAGCGGGAAGTCTGCAGAAACGTTGATGAACGAGGTTTACTCTCTCTGTACGCACCAGTACACAGACCCACAGAGACTGCCACTCACACACTTCTGTCCTGGTTTCAGTTTAATTNTGCCCTGGGACACAATAGCTTTACGCACAGGATGCTCTGCCTGAGAAGGGCAGGTCACACAGCCCTGGGCTTGGCAGCATCAGCTTCAGGGGACATTTTAAGTAATAGGTTGGCTGCTATCAGTCAAAGTCAAGTATCCTGGAAAAGGAAATCATAGCCCCTAGTTTTACATCAGGAAGGAATCTCCCATCCTGAGGAAAAAAGATTAGCTTAACTGTGTGTGCAATTGCTCAGGAACAGCTTCCTAAATTACAATGCATGAAAAGATCCCGATTTAGTACGTTATGGGAGTAAGAGGACAGGGTTGCATGCAGATTAAAGCTCACATTCATTATTGTTATTAAATAGTCTAATTTTAGAAAAAAACTATTTTATATGAATCAAAAGCACAGTGATGTTAAAATACATTAAGCAGAAATTTGAATAATAAAGGTCATATCTGCGTATGTCTCAGAAATAATAATACAGTGTAATGACAATACGTGATTAAATATGAAAGTGTTCTGTGTTGACAGAGCTGGTAACTGAGTACATTTTCTTAATATCTTCATTGGACAAACACACATACACACACGTACGTAACAACAAACCATATATGCCTGACCCCATTTTACAGGAAAATTTGATGACATTTTCAGTCTTGTAATAATAGGTGGTCCTGGTAGATAAGAACCCAGTACCCAACCTCTGTGAATGTGAAAAATCTTATTTAGTTGGAAAATCTTGAGAAAAATGACCTGGAAAAATTTTAAAAGGATAAAAACAGAAGCTGTGGATAATATAGAAGCAAGTTCAATGTGTAAGGAAATTCCTGCTCAACAAAAATAGGAACAGTGCACAGTGAAAGAGGACACAATGCTTCTTTATATTTTAGTCCAGAAATACATTAAGTCTTATCTTTGTAAGAAGAATGATTAGGCTGTGCTTACCCACCACCAAATTTCTCTTCATTCAAAGATGATTATTTATTGAGGTTAACTAGAAATTTGCTGACTGAAGCAAAGCTAAAGTCATAAACTGTACTCCATATACAGCCTGTGCAATAGGAATTCCACCTACTCATGCTCCCTTCACCTGAGGTGTAATTCTTCAGAAAAGGGCTGGAAATAGTCAGGCTAATGTGGATGGGACACACCATCAGTCAAAGGGTGAGGACAATTTCTCACTAGCCTTACATTTTTTTTTTTCTGTCAAGCCCTGTTTTCAGCTAAGATCCTGCCTAAATTAGGATAGTCCAGAGAGGCCATTGTAGTTCCAGTCCAGCCAGACTGGCAAGGTCTGGCATGACCAGGCACAACCATGCATGTTTGGGACTACGACACCTACTGTATGTACAGCCAGGCTTGGGGAAGACAATATCTTATTGAAATCTTTTGGGAAAGATCTCACTAGGCTGTATTCAAAGATTTTACATAGACTTTAACTTCCAGAAAAACAAGAAGCAGCACAAATGGTGGGTTTATAGCCCTGCCTGCAGTGTCTGTTTTCTGAAGCACCAGCATCCTTATTTCAACAGTGAATTCGCAGGTTCCTGGCGTTATCCTTCAGGGGAATGGGCCCTGATTGCAGAAAGAGGGAACCAGACCACTTACCTGACAGCTTACTCTGTTCCCAGTGTGATTATTACACTGCAAAGGGTCAGCACAGCCCTCCTCAGGTTTTGCTCTCTTTTTTGTAGAGCATGAGCAATAATCATAAGGTGTCCTTCTGCCCACACTTTTCCTCATTGCCTATTGAGGTAGTAATCTCCACTAAGCAATTTCTTCTCTATATTTTTAAAGAAACCAGTACAAAGGGTCCCTGATCATGGCCACAGCTGTCTTACCATAAATAAAAATATTAGATTTGTGAAGATGCTCCCTCAGATCTATTCAGACAAACAGTATGAATACAAATCCCAAAGGTATTCAAGGCCAGGAATATTCTGTTGGATAAATGATTTCTTTTTTTCAATGTGAGTTCAAAATCTCTCATATAGTTCCCTTTCATTACAGAAATTGTCTTTTCTTTCTGCCTAATTAGAGAATGTTGAGACAAGCACTTTAAGATGGAAGGTATATACCTAATGCTTGTAACAGAGCCAATGGCTATTAGGGTTGGCTGATTAAAGAAGCCATAGTTCTTGATGATAAATAGCTTCAAGTCTAAGATAAGGCAAAGGCACTTCCAAAGAAATCTTTCATGTCATGGAAGAGGAAGCAAATTTGCAAGTGGACATTACGGATTGTTATTGGATGCTCTTTATAACCAATGGTACAGGAAATTCATTAGTTGTTTTTTGTCGGTGCTCAGTAAGTTAAATCAGCTGGATCTGATAGGAAATAGATGCATGGGAGTTTGGCTCAAAATACTAAAACAAAACAAAATAAGGAAGTATTGTTACTGCAGACAATGATGTCACTGTATGCTACCTGCGACGACTGTGTGAAAGCAAAGAGAGAAAGATGAATGCAGTGGCCAAACACCGCACCCATATTTCATGTAAAGTCATTGCAAATGTGCTTTCTGTTACATTACCTTTGGAAGGAACATATAAATTACATTGAAAAAAATAAAAATTGAATTTAAGCTAGCCTGTAATTTCAGAGGGAATGAGGGGACAGTCTAACAGTGATGAAGACACTGCAAAATGTAAGAAATTAAGAACCCGGTTCCTATCATAAAAAGTAAAAATTCTGAATCTGCGCTGGACTGGATCAGAAATCCTTCAGAGAGATGAAAGAGAAGGGCTAGAAAAGGTCTTAGCTCAGAGACTGTTTCTTATGATTTCATGCATCATTCATTTTCTCAAGAGAAACAGGTAGGAAATACAGTCCTTTCTGTGAATAACTATATAGGGAGTTAGCTTCTCCTCTACCTTGCATAGTCATTTATGCCTTGATAAAATGTGTCCAGGTCTGTGCACAAGACAAAAAAATTGTAAGATCTCTGCTCATGCTAATGGAAGCATTTTATATGTGCTTTGGAAAGGCCCGAACAAAGCGAGACAAGAGATAACCAGAGGATTACCTGCAGGGGGGGCCAGGCAAGGAGCAGGAGTACCCCCTGGAGAGGCAGCAGAGCATGGGTCCTCAACGGGGCAGCAGAAGATAGAGATGAGGAGGCCCTCTGTAGCCATCACCTTCCACCACCAGACCCCAGAGCACATCCACAGCTCCTATTACTGCCAGGGCAGTGAGGGCTCAGGGATCCCTGGGTGCTCCCAGAAAAGGGCCACCCAGACTCCCTGTCAGGTCAACCTGGCCATGGCACAAGGCTCTGGCAGAGCTTTCTAAGAAGGCTGTTTAACTTTGAAAGGTCTCACTGACTGGAACTATTTCCATCCCCACAACAGCTCTTTCCAGAAAGTGACATATGCCTCAATATATAAAAGATCACTTGCTTTTTATCCCTTTCCCCCAGAAAAAAACCCACCACAAGTCAGCTGTCGTGAAATGGAAAGAACTTAAAATGATTGTTTGGGGCTGAAGCTTTCTGTTTACACTTGATGAGTTAAATGGAGACTTGGTGGAAGGAAAGCTTTGGCATGACCAGCGAAAAGGTGCTAATATCAGCACTTCCCCATTACTCAGTAGAATGCTGGTAGAGACACTCTCCCCCAATGTGAAAGTAAGCATCTGCAAAAAGCATTACTTCTTAGCAGTGCATTTTGCACCCACTCCCTCTTCAGAACTTGTACCTGCTAACACATGCCTGCCCTAAAGTCAGCTGTCATGCTTTAGGAGTATGTGCCTAGTGCTGTCATCCATCATTAGCCCTGTAAAGGGACAGAGAGTTATTTCCATTCCTTTTCTATTCCTACATATGCACCTGGTTGGTATTTATTAAAAAAAAAAAAAAAAGTAAACTTAAAAGAACATATGATAATATAGATCAGAAGGGACTTTTGGAGGTCCAACTGCCCACTGAAATCAGGATCAGCTTAGTTAAGGTTGCTCAGAGTCTTATCCAGGTGAGTTCTGAATGTCTTCATACGGTGCATTGGGTGAAACAAAGAAACAATGAATTAATATTTGCAGGTGGAAGAGAAGGCAGCAGTAGAAAATATTTTGCTTGGTTCATAGTCAGATAGTGCATCTGTGTTAGTATACACTTTGACCAGCTCCATAGATTATTTTTTTTGGCTGTAAATGAAAACATTTAAGTATGCAGTCAGCTTTGGATATGCACTAATTGTCTAAACTGGCATGCTATTTACCTCAGTATGTCCACATCCTCTATAATCAACACTTTTTTATCATCTTTGCTGTGTTTGACACTGGTGTTTAGCTAGCTTTTGCATGAGGGGGAAAAAAAAAGCAATGCCCATCTGGAGTATCTCCTTCAAGTAGCTCATTGTTGTAAAAGGCAGTGGTCACAAGCTCTGGTCAAGACTTTCACTGGTAAAAATGGGATGCATTTTGAAGAATTTCAGTCTTCCTTCCCTGGAAAGCTGCCTAGAGAAATGCAGCCACAATGTGTCCCAAACAATTAAAAGCTAAGTATGTTCTGCAAAATTCCACTCATTTATGAATATGTCAGTGAATTTTTAATGTTGTTAAAGATTCCAGATAAGAGAACTCATTCAATAAATCAGAATAACAAAATGTTTCAAATGGGAACATCTTGGCTCAGAAATGTCTTTGCTTTTGATGAGATTTAGGAGCTTAAATTTTTGTCTTTCACTTCAGCTGACACTACATTTTATTCATCAAAACCAAAATACATTCCATTTGGAACGATGTCTAAGCAGTAATATTTAAAAACAGCACAATACTTCTTTATCAGAACTCCTATAATAAAACACATTATTGATCTCTTTCAGCATTACATATCTGCTAACATAAGTAGCTACAAGAATTAATTTTCTAAATTGTTGTCATTTCTGAGCTGATTCTGCCTTTGAGAAAATGACCTCTTTCTCTAGGTAATCATCTAATGATGATTGCTAGGTGGATCTAGCACACTGTGGACACATTGCTCAGACAACCTCATCCTTTCTGTGACAATTAGAAATAGACCAAAGCATCAACGGGTATCCCAACATCATCAAGTCCTATGAAAACTGATTTGTGTATCTGCAATTTGTTCTTATTTCTAGTGACAAGTGAGGGATGTCCTGTGTGTTCAACCTGTTACCAGGTGTTGCTCAACTAGAATGAAATAGTCACCTGAGCAGAGCATAAACAATAAAAATCCATCCCTCTGGAGCTGCACTTACTCCTCAAATAAAATTATGTGGGATATAGGTGGCACATGGGCCTTGTGACCAGCGATGGACTGTATTTCTAATATATCTGGAAGGGGCCAGAGTTTTCTTAGGAAAATCTCCATGACTACTTTTTTTTTTTTTCCAGTTGTTATTTTAATGTTGTTTTGTTCCCTGCTGCTTTCTCCAAGGAAACGAGACCTATATAATCACACTGCCTTTTTGCTTGCCTGGCATCCTATCCCTTCCCACTGGCAGCTCAGAACCCATTAGCCAATTTCTATCAAACCATCAGGCATTTCACAGTCATCATAAGGAAAATACCACAAGTTTCCAGAAAGTCAGTGACTAGATTTTCTTAGTTTGTGCTTGCTTGCTCACTCCCCTCTCTGCCTCTTTCTCATTTTCTTGCACACTAAATCAGTAAAACAGCCATTCAACATGCTTAATAGGACAAGTCAGCAAATGCAGATACTTGTAAAATGTGAGTCTTCCTGTCAATTTGGCAAACAAACAGGCAGGAGAGTCCTAGCTGGGTGTAATGAGACTTACATCGGGAAAGGGCACAGTAGGACCACTCTGCAGTGAAGAGCAGCTCCAGTGGTTCAGAAAGAACAAGCAAAGATCAAATGAGGAAATTTTCACAGTAAACTGCTGCATCTCCTACAGGAGTTGACTGCACTGTAATATGTATTCATAAAACACGTTCTTGTTATTGTGTGGGGATTTGGGGCACTTCTACAGGATCTGCTGTAATAACAGTAGTGATCTGTGACAGCAGAGTTATGGTATTGGCCTCAGGATGGATCCTACTTTCTGTCCCTCTCTGAGCATGCAGACCGATGGGCTTCTCCCACACTGCAGCTGGGGCAAAAGTTTCTAGTGCTGGGCTCCTGCCAGCCACTGTCCCCATATGTTTAATAACCATGAGACAAAAAGAAGCCGAGAATGAGTCACAGCAGCAGCAGTGCTGTCATCAGTAAACAGTTGAAGGGCATTCTGGTGATGATGTCGTTTTTGCTCTGGATTCTCAACTGTAAAGAACAAGCAATGAATTCACCATAATGCTTGCCTGTGGGTTTTTACTTCTCATGGTCCTTCATCAGAAGATCCTCCCCTTTCCCCCCATTTTTCCATCCTCAGTGGAGGGTTTGTTCTGATTTTTAGGGAAGAAGACAGGTAAACTCCAAGCAGATCCTCCTGTTCTTGCTCGGGAGTTGACCATAAAGGTGTCCTCTTTCTGACTGTGAATTGAACAGCCTTAATATTCCAAAGCAGAAGTAGAGCAAAACTAAGCTAAGCTAAACTCTGATTTCCTCCTGAGCCTGGTGAACCAGCACATGACTTTGCAGAAAAAAATTACATATGTGATCAGCTTGTATTTTTGTGGTTAAGGTAACCAATCTTCTTCATATGACCTATATCAAAAAAGACAGCGGATCTCACTGTTTCAGCTATATTTTCCATTGGGCACATACAAATCCATACTGTTGATGAATACCGACTGTATAAACTCTATAAAAATGAATATACTGCATAATTTTCCTTGTAGCTTGATTAAAACTGCTAAAAATATTTCTATACCTTACCTACCCTAAAGCACTTTCCAGAATTACTTCCTTTTTTCCTTTTCATCTACACATTTTTACTGTGCTTTGCACCTTTGACAACTCAGTTCCCCATACATCCAAGATGTAATGTTTTACAGATCTTTTTCAGCAGGTGATGATTTTGGTATTCCATTTCACTCATAATTGCACTAAAGGCACAAGCATATCGGGATATAGGGACTCATAGCCCTCCAAATATCCACCTAGAGGAGCTGAAATTTGGTATGTTAGCTACCTACACAAAGAGTTGGGCACTGTTTGTGCCCTTATATACCAGCATGCCCCCATGTATTTCTAACATCCATGAGAACTGTATAAAGAGTCGGGTGGACAGACTATAATGAGACAAGGAAATCTAGCCCACAAGAACAGGAAAGCTCCAACATGTTTCAAAGACAGGTGGAAATTCTGATCCTACAGTATTCAGTAACTCTAAAAATATCCTTCACTCAGTACAACAGCAGAGCTTCCTTTCTCTCAGATTAAAGAAAAGGTTTTAAGTTGCTCAGGTAAAAAGAACCATAGTGATGCCTTCCTAATCAGAGATAAATAGCAGCTACTTCTGATCTGCTACATTGTCAGCTAAGTAATGACTCATTTTCTGCATTGTTCTCAGTTTGTGAAGGACAACAGGAGAGCAAACCTTATCCACAGGCTCCTGTTACACTCGGGCATTTCCTTCAATCAGGGGCAGGCATTATGAAACACAGTTAGTGCATTCACAAATTAAAAGCAGAAGCACAGTCAGCAATTACAAAGGCTGTTGATACACCTAACTGATTGTCCCGTAGCATTTCAAGGCTGTATGACTTCTCCTTGGCTAAGACAGGAGAGTAATGTAAGGTCTGCAGGCCAGTTTAGTGCCTGAAAACTAGTTCTTCTTTTAAGGTGGCTCCTTTTCACTTTATTTGTACACATAATTTTCAACTTTTCCCAAGATAGGCAGGATAGGTTTTTTCAGCAACTTTTTGTCTAACACCCTCACTTGCTCTTGACTGGACTGTCAGGTATTTCCCACTGCTAGTGCACATATGCATCCCAGCTCATACTCATTCAACTTAGAAAAAGAAACCACTCAGGGTGTTTTCTCTGCCTGGGAACAGTGACAACTGGAGGGAGGGCCTGCCACTACTGTTCACTTTGATGCTTGGAAAATTCAAGAAAAGAGATTTACTGGGCAGCTGCTATGGGAAAAGTTACTTATGGACCTGTGCTACCCATAAAATACCTTTATGCAGCGCTTCTGACACCTGAATAAGAGATTAGATTTAGGGCCAAAATCCAAGGCAAATCTCTCCTTTGCATAATAATGAAGCAGTAGATATTCCTTGTGGGTATTCTTGAAAAGCTGTTGTCCTTATCAGGTTCATACCTATCCTATAAGTGTTTCTTCTAAATGGCACAAGCTAAACATATAAGGACTATCTGGTATTTTCTGGTAAATGCCAAGAGTTTAAACAATACTTTGCTATGGGTTAGATGATCTGGTTTTGCTCCTCCTCACCTAGCTCACTCTCTGGCAAACTGTGTCCTTGACTGATGCTCTTCCTACCTGGAAAGAAAACAGCCTTCACAGACCTACCTTATCCTTTCACCTGTTGCTTTTGAAATCACGATGGATGTCATATGGCCTCTTGCATTACAGTATTTGATTTCAGGTTTCCCACTGTTTTCCTTAATTTAAACTCTCTGCACTGAGAACTACATGTTACACAGATTTTACTAATCTGCTATGTGCACTGTCATTCTGCTATCATATTGCATTATATCCCTAGTTGTAATGCATACTGTGTATAAGATGAATTTGTGCCATGGTGTGATCTATTTCAGAGATTTACAGAAAACTAAGCATACTGCTGAATCCTGTCCTGCAGAAGCACGGAGGTTTTAAAACTGTGACTGAAAACTCTTGCCTATACTGCTAGAAACTGTTTCATCCTTCAGAATAGACCGTTTTAAAAGGCACAGTCATTTTTGAGCCACTGAGTAACTGATGGTTTATATACCACTGTTGTGGTTTAGCCCCTGTTGGCACCCGAGCACTGCACGGCCGCTCGCTCACCCTCCCCCCCCGCGGTGGGGATGGGGAGAGACTTGGAAGGGTAAAAGTAAGAAAACTCATGGGTTGAGATAAGAACAGTTTAATAATTGAAATAAAATAATAATAATAACAACAACAATAATAATAATTGTAATGGGGAAAAAAATTAAAGAGAGAGAAACAGAACCCAGGGAGGGAGGAAAAAAAAAACCAAAATATACAACCTCTCACCACCTGCTGACTGACACCCAGCCCGTTCCCCAGCAGCGATCGCTGCTCCCCCCAGCCAGCTCCACCCAGTTTCCGTACTGAGCGTGACGCCATACGGTATGGAATAGCCCTTTGGCCAGGTTGCATCAACTATCCTGGCTGTTCCCCGTCCCAGCTTCTTGTGCCCCTGACAGAGCACGGGAAGCTGAAAGAAAAAGTCCTTGACTAATATAAGCACTACCAAGCAACAACTAAAACATCAGTGTGTTATCAGTATTATTCTCGTACTCATCCAAAACACAGCACTACACCAGCTACTAGGAAGAAAATTATCCCAGCTGAAAACCAAGACAACCACCAACTGGAATATGTATCACTGGCAAGAAAATGGGTTATGATTACTTATATGCAAACATCCGTTTGTATTTATTTAGACCAGCAAACAATTATTAAGATAACCAATAGTGAGAGCAGTAAATTTCCACCCCAATAGTTTTTGTTTTCACCTGAGAAGAACCACAAAGCAATATTGATAGTGCATGATGTGTCTACTGAAATAATGTCCCTGTTCCTGGCTTTCAATGAGGATTAGCAATTAAATAACTTCAGAGGAAGGTATTAGAAGAAAAAACCAGGCAACATTCATTTACTTTGGGAACGCCCAGCATGGTCACACAGGAAATAATGGCTTCATCCTGAAAGGCTCTGAGTGCTTTTCCTAAGACCTTTGTGACCTCAGGACCAAGCACTGAGAAATTACCTGAAGATGACCTTTACAGACAGAAATAATAGTCTTGCATAGGTCTAGATGATCTGTTATTCTCAGTTTGGTAGGATGCCCAGGTCAGGCTGAATCAGGGGTGCTGGACGTTATTTATAAAGACAAAATTCTATTTTACTGATTTATGCAATTTAGACATATGTTTGTTCCATGAGGACAACCACTTTACGGAGGGCTAGTACAGGCCTTATGCAATACTGAAGGACATAATTTGAGCTTCTACTCAAATTTGAGAGATGAAATGTATTGTGAGATGTAATTTCATGCAGTACTGCTGTCTTCCTGCGCAAGGCTGCAGAGTTGATCTCTGCTAGCCTTCTAATATGCCAGCTTACTTCCAAGAAAAGCTGTGAAAGACTGAATTTAGAGAAAAAAAAACAACCAAACTTCACTTGCTTTTTGAAATTTGGCATTTTCTTAATTTTCAATGCAAGAACCCTATCAATATCAATTCAGTATCATATCATATTAAATTAAGTATCTTATCATAGAATACCAATGAAAGAACCAGTTAGTCAAATACTTTTTGAAAATACTTTTTTTCAATCCTTTTCTTATTAAGGTAAGTTTCCTTGGGAAAATGCAATTAATTAAAAAAAAAAAAGATGTTCATTAAATAACTGAAAAAAAATGTATCTAAACCTGCCTTTCTTCTAACACTGTTTGCATACAGCATTAAGAACAGCAAAGGCTAGGTATGGACAGGAGACTCATTAGTGATGAAATGTGATCAAAACCAAGATGTACTACAAATGACGCAAAACTTCAGGAACCCATCTTTTTGTGTGTGCAAATTAAGGTCTGCTGTTCTGACAGGACTGTACCATGCAGTAGAAAGGCAGAGGCGGAACTCCAGATAGTACCTACCACTGCTTGTTCTTACCCTCATTATAACATGGCCTGAGGCCTGGAGCATGACTTTTTTTTTTTTTTTTCTTTTGAGACCATAACAAGCTTTGTAGATTTGTACTGTAATAAAAGTGTTTGAAATTGATTTGATTGCTACTGTTATAAAAGTTCCAGATCAAAGAATTCAGCATCCACCCAAAATGGGGTTAAAATATCTTTTCAAAATGGCTTTGAGTAAGAAATATAACCCCCATCAGGCCCATTGATCCCATCATGTTTATTGTGGCTAACTGTAAATCATTCACAAACTACCAGATGGTGCTGGATGAGTTTGAGAATCATTATTTTGAGGAATGTTCTGAGTTCTGATTTAATTTCAATCTCATTCCACAATGTTTTTACATCGCTCCTTCTATCACAGTTATGGGCACCCTCCCATGCTAATTTGTAAAATGAATTTTACTGAATACCATCTAATCTTATTGCCATAGTTACAACCAAGAAATTGAAGATTGCTACACTGAGCTGAAAATAGCTGACTTGATACAAGGAAGGGGACTAATTCTTATGCAAATCTCTGTACTCAAATACAGTCTCTTATTCAAAGAACAATGGGAAGTCTGATCTCTGGAATCACGGCCTTCTACTGTCTTTTCATTCTAGCAACAATCTGCAAAAAGGGCTGAATGAAATGTATAAAAATGATGGGAGAAATACAGTGCTGGGTCTGAATGTTTGTCATACATGTTATTTGCTGATAGGAAAAAGAAAATGAATTACAGTAGCAGAAGTACTTATTTTGTTAAAGCCCACATTTTTTAACAGCTGAGCTTCTGCTGGCTTGAACAGCAGTCACACAGCCTTCTCCCCCAAGTTCCTTGTGCAGGATACTTTAAACAACTAGCAGGAAGGGCCTCATTGAAGCCAGGACTTTCAGAATTTGAGCTGTTGCTGATTTCTATGCCATCTCTTTATGCTTGTATGTCGTGCATTTTTTTATATTATGAAAAGAGGATGCAAAAGTTGTATCACATACTACTCTAAATACTCTTGAATCAGCTGGGGGAGTTCCTAGAGATATATGTCCAAAATGCCATATATCTGTGACATTTGTCCTCTGTGCAAATACTTTATGAGGATATTCTCTGTGGTGACCCTAGGGTTTGGAGAAAATATCCTGTACCTAGGCTGTGGGCAGGAAGGAGCTGGGGCAGCAGCTTGTATGACAGTAGTAACTCCTGAATCCACCATAGACCATCTCAGCCCAACTCTGGAAGATGTGGCAACTGTAAATGATCCTTATTATTTTTCTCTCTGCTAGTAAAGCAAGCATATGATGGAGGAAGAATATATAATGAAAGAAAACAGAGGGAAAAAGAGAGGAGCATTTAAAAGAAAGGAAAATGCAGAGAGGAAAATCAAATCTCTCTTCTATCTTAGAGACAAAACAGAGAGGAAGGGGCGAAGTCGTAAAGAGATACTACACTGTTACAGAAAACCAAATAATAACTGCTGAAGGCAAGTAGAGTTTTCAGAAGAAGAGGGGGAGAGTATAAAAAACATATGAGAAAAAATAATATGAAAGAAAATCCCAACCCAACAGTTGGAAGAAAGAAAATAGAAGGTAAATTATGAAAGAGTTAGAATTTAAAATCTAGTAGCATTTTCCTATACAGGACACTGCACTTTTTCTGGATGAAAGAAATCTTGCTCTTTTCTATGGAATAATCTGACATATTAATAAAGTGTTACAAGTTCTAATATGCTGCTTTACTGGTGAACAGCCAGGATAGGAAATTTCACACTTAGTCCTGCAAACAGGGACTGTTGGAGGAATACAAACCTTCCAAGAGGACATTGCCTCACAAAATCAAGCCTCGTCTGTTATAATTACTGTGGTCTTCCACCATACACTCTGGCCTCTACATTACTTTTTTGTTCTACTCTTTTCTATTTTTGGTGAGACCACCACCAATCCTCTCCATGCCTCACAAACATGGCAGCTGAAAAAGAAGAAACACTTAAGCTGTTCGTTTTAAGCTAGCTTGATGCTTCCTAAAATAGCAGCATCTGCATTGTTTAAACTTTAACTTAAATCAGATCTTTGAACATAGAAGAGTTCATACAGGAGCAGCCCTCCCATGCAGAAATGTCTAAGAAACCTCTTGCTACTGTTTCTTGCAATATGAAATGTTAAACCACCCGCTGTGAGAGTATGAACAGTAATCATGACTGCAGAGGCAAGTTAGCATTTGGGTAGTTGCTCTGCACACATTCCCAAAGCAGAAGGATCAAGTACAACCAAATGTTGACCTCAACTACCCAGATCCATCCCTGCAAGAGGCATTTAAAGTAAAAATTTTCCTTCTGTTAGAAATCTTGTTTCTTTTTGCACAGGTAGTGACACTCATTCTTGCTCACATAAAAAATGATCAGAGCGTTCTGAGCATATATTAAGAAGAACTCGGAGAGCAAATATCTCCTCAAAAACTTTTGTGGAGCATAACCCTATGTAATTCTTACTTCAGCTGCTGCTGTCTGGTACTACTCAGACCAGTGCAGAGGATACCTGCACTACCACAGACAAGAAGTGCTGGTTAAGGCCTTCTCAGTGCTGCTCTGGGGAAAGGACAAAATAGGTTTCCTGGTCCAGATGTCACTTCGTTCCTCTCTTACTTGTTTCAGCCTGGACTGTTTATTGCCATTAGTGCTCTGTGGGGACAAAGCAATGCCCCTTCCCCTCAGTAGTGTAAGCCTTTGAGCAACACCCCCAGGCTAACGCTGGCTCTGGATATTCCTCTCTTGCCATTTCTCTCACCATCCATGAGATTTAGGAAAAAGGATGAATTTTACCCAGGGGACAGTAGCAGAGACCACTAATAAAAGATGCTTAGAAATGTTACAGTATTTGATGCATGCATTGGAAATTGACTAAGACCAGTTTAATTTAATGAGAAATTAGCTAAAAGCTCAAGTTCGTGGATATTTACATTGGCTGCAGCTAAAACAAACTATAACATGACAGGGAAAGTGTATCTGGAGAGACATCAGCTGTGTTTCCTTAGAGGTTTATTGGCCAAAAAAAAAGTTACAAAAATAATATTTTGAAGATTGCCATAAAATATATCAAATTATACATAACAGCTGACTAGCACAGTATAATTTGGAAAAAGCTATAGCAGCCAGAGAGAAAGGGGGTGGAAGTTTTTACAGTGCTAGGAATCTGTGGAGGCCACATATTAAGGCAGTTTGCAACTAGTATTTAATAACGTGCTATATTATTGGGTTTTATTACACTGTAGTAATTCCAATCAGCATTAAAAATGTGTGCTGGAAAAGAGAAAAAGGGTGTTCTATTCTTGTATAGGGCAGGTTATAAAAAATTATTCCAAGATTGTATCCTAAATTATGCAGTTGAAAAGAAATTCCTCCTCTATCTTTTCCCTTCTTCCTTTTTTTTTTTTTTTAAAAAAAAGAAAAGCTAAGAAAAATCTCTAATAGATTTTATTTTCTAGATATTGAATGTTTAGAATTAAAAAGTGGTGTATAGTTATTTGTTTCTGACATTTTGGCAATAATTTATTTCTATAAATATTTACTTATTTGCTTAATCTTTTACAGCCAGCAGTCTCTTATTGCAGCAAATGGGACTATTCACTATTGGAAGATAAGCATTTGAGGAAATGTGTGGAGACTCAGGTTAAATGTCTATACTCATAAATGACTTAAACTTGGGAAGCCATTTATTTAAGTGGCTTGTTTACCAAGTTAACTGTGGGTGTACTGTCACTTGGAGGTTTCTTTTGCATTTGGCATCTCCTGAAAACACTGTGACATTCTAAACTAGATAGACTCAAGGTAGTCTTGCTAAATTTTTTCAGACTCCTAGTGTCTTTGGTTGAGAAAACAGAGCTTTGATGTGTGGTCATCACTGCTTCTAGTTGTTACCTCCATAGATAACAAACCTGTATAGCAAACTACGACTCTTGAAGGGTTTAGAAATGAGATGTCTGGTTTCATAGCTGAGATCCATTGCTCAAGGCAACAGGTATGCAAAATCGTAGGCCAGTTTGTGTTAGGAGGGGCCTCTGGGGTCCAGTTCCTCCTCAAAGTGGGACCAGCTTCAAAATTACATTAGGTTGCTCCATGCTTCAGTAGTTTCCATGAAATGTTTGGAACCTCCCATAATGGTAGGGTACAAACTTTGTTCAAATGTTTTTTCATGAGTTTTTTTCAAGTGTTTGATTGAAAATTTTTTAGAATACTGTATTACAGAATTGAGTTCCTGCCAGCTTTATTCTGTTCCTACAGTTGTGTTTGCTCAAAGGAAAATCAGTTCAGTGACTATTAGTCCTGGTGGCTTCCTGTGTAAAACAGTTGGATATTTTTGATTGGGCAATACTTAATGAAAGTGGAAGCACTTGGTAGACTTTGAGGAATGGCTGATATTTTCAATAGAGGCATTTAAGCCCCTTTTGAAATTTTGTGTACATGTATTGCTGTGTAGGACTTTTAAGCATGCTGACAATAAAAAGTTAAAAAGCACTGTGAGCAAAATAACCTAAGGCAACTTTATGCATAATTGCAATTTTGTTCAGGGAGTTTTAACTCAGCTGAGATGGATTTATGGTACAAAGTGAGGAAACTATGGCCATTTCACTTGTGTTTAGTAGCCATAACTGTCCTCCATCTAGTTTATCTTGAGATTTCATCTTCATTATTGCTAAGGCCAAATACAAATATTCATGCAGGGATGCAATCATGAGAATAAGCTTCAAGATGATCCAGGTAGTAGCTGCTATGTCATAATACTCCTTTTTTGGTTTTAGCTGAACTGAACAAGAAGTTCTGAGTTCAGTTCAAGCACCAACCCATTATTGCTGGCTAATCCATCATG
>VZTL01009154.1:0-25024 GCA_013400535.1 Scopus umbretta
GGCCCAATCTGTAGTAAAAGGGCCACCCAGAGGGAAAGAAAACCTCTAGCCTAGATGTTTGGGCTTTATCCTGAGAGGCTGGAGGGTGGGCACCCAGCCCTTGTGCCAATGATGGCTCATGATCCTATAGTGAGACCTTTGCTATACAGAGGAGGGGACCCAAGTCTTTCTGCTCCTAGTGCCCTCTACGCATTGGAATGTCATTGACAATTTGTTTGAGAAAGCCCTTCTAGTCTGAGCATTGGGAAACCTCCTCAGAGAGTCAGTATATTCAGAAACTGCTGGGGGTGTATTGCCTGGTATATTTGGCACGTTCCAGAAATGCCTATCTGCAAGAAAGTCGGGTTTGAGATCATCTCACAAGAAAATATTGACGGCAAGCAGGTATGAAGTTGGTGCCAGACCTCTCATCATTATTAATCCTGAACACACCTTCAAATAGAATTAGTCTTACAGGGATTTTGAGTTTAAAAATATAAGTGGTTACAGTTTTTAGACATCTCCAGTTGACTGTGGAGGACCTAAGGGTCTTAGTTTTGGATATAGACTGTTAAAGGGACAGCTAGCTACCTAAATCCCAATAGCTGTCTTGGTGACCTTGTGCTTATTCTTATTGAATCACTTTTGTAAATAGTACTTAGAGATTTTTTAACTCTTACAGTACTTGTCCCACATAAATTCCTTTAAAAATATGAGCACTTTTGCTTCAGTCATTTTGGAGGTGAAACAGAAATTATAACATTAAACAGTAATTAGAATAAAAGAAATGAAAAAAGGTACAGTTTTGGGAGCAGGGACTGAAAGTCAGGAGGACCCTACTTTTAAGGGAATGCCTTCATCACTAAAAGATATCATGGAAATGCTTGCTTTCTCTCTAGCCCAAGCCTTCAATTAACCTCTGCAAATATCAGCATAAGAAAGAATGAGAACTCATTTTCTTCCCTTCCTCAGTATATTTTATCAAGAACACGTTCGGAAAACATGGGTCTAAACCTCTTCAGACAGAAGAAAAGATCGAGTCTATGTCTCCCAAATGTGCTGGCTGACAGGATCTAAAACAGGACACCAGGGAAAGGGCTGGTTTGCACTTGTTCTGATTTCATACGAGTCCCTGTCTTGTTAATGTCTTGAAACCACATATCTGAGCAAGTATATATGTGTTTGCCTTCTCCCTGAACACTGAGTTCTTGGGCACAAATAAAGATAATTTGGGATTGGACTCAATGGTCTCTGGAGGCCCCTTCCAACCTCAACTATTGTGTGATTCTGTGATAATGCTACTTCCAGCGGTGTGTTGTGGGAAGGGCTGGTGTCTTTAGATGCCAAACTGTAGAAGATTTGAGTGGGATTTGAGGCTCCTCTCAGTAATAGCTACTGTAGGCAGACCTGAGGTCAGCCAGCCAGTCTTGGGGGTACCCTGTTTTTTGGGAACCTAGATCTCCTTCAGTTCATACAGGAGGTAAGCTGTTAGGCTTACAGCTGAGTAAGGAGCTTTGCAGGAAAAGGCCAAGATTCCTGAAGGTAGATAGGTTTTATGCTTTAGTTAGTTCAGGTTTGATGATTAAATACATTTAACATTGACTCTAAAACTTTTTCAACCCTAGGACTCCAGCTCTGCACTAATTTTGTCTTTTTTTTTTTTTTTAGGATCGATTCAAGGTTGTCATTGTCACCCTTATTCTAGTCTTTATTTATTTATTTTGGTTTTCTTTTGAGATCTTAAAAGACCTCAGCTCACCTTACAAGGTTTAACTGATTGTGTTATAAAAGCAAACATACATCTGCAAAGAGAATACAAGGCAGAACAGGTGACACTCATAAAAATTCCTTTCAGATAAGGACAAGAACCCCAAACAGCAAATCTGCAGGAGTCACTTTGGAGACTGACTTCAATCTTCGAAGAAGAGACTGAAGAAAAAAATATTCCACAAATTAAAACCATTGGGAATGGTTCCTGCTAAGAAGTTCACTCTCAAAATCTCGTAGAATAGCATATCGCTCTACACACTTCCTACAGAATATTGTGCACTGTTGGTTAAGGAGAGCTTACATACACAGAAATACTGCACTTTGGCTAATGAGAAAATAAGAAACAAGACTGTGCTTTAGTCATTTGTGCTTTCTGACAAGAAATTGTCTTTGAAGACACACCACAAGAATCATGGATAAAATCATGAATCTGCAGTTACATCCCCAAGCATTCTGCTTATTCATATCTTTCAGAAATACAATACAGAGTAGTTAACAGTACATAAACCCATGATTGATCTTAAGCTTGCTATTAAATCTCTGCAATCACCCAATATTTAAAGCTGAGTGTAGTAGAACAACTATCATTACTTTCATTAATTGGAAGAAGAAACAAGTTGTGTCAGCAGCTATCCAAAAGACAGCAAGAATTGACTAGAATTAATCAAGAACAGAAAGAAAAAGGCATAAGCTACATGAATTTTTCATCTTTTTATTTTACATCTCTCCAGAGTAGATTTTCAGGCATTCAATTTCCTGCAATTTTCAGGTACTCCCATTGTGACCTATGTTGATGAAATGGTTATTGCCACACTGCAAGACAGAAGTTTTATTTGAAAAAGAAAAAAAAGTTAGGTTTTTCCTAGAGGTATATTTAAATATCTGTATTTTTAAAAGGTTATTTCCTTTACCAGTGTTTTCTGTTAAATGGACTTACTTTAAAATCTGAAAGGGTAAGCATAAAACCTTGTACCATAAAAAAACCATAAAACTACAAGTTGCTCTAAAGATTTCCCTTGCTTCAACAGCAAAAGAGTTTTATATCAACTTTATAATCCAGAGGGACAGAGAGAAAAAAGAGCTTCAAGAGTTTGAGGCCAGTGCATGTAGTGTTTCTCATCTGTTTGTTTTTTTTGTTGTTTTGTTGGGGTTTTTTTCCAAATCAGTATGGTTTCCTCCTTTTCATACATCAACTTGTTTATGCAGATTTCCATCACACCCTGGGAAGTCCTGTTTTCACTTTATTCCTTGTGATAAGAAAAATCATATTTGTGAGGCATCGCAGAAAACCAAAACTTAAATTTAAAAAAAGTCTTGATTTAAAGGAAACTACAGCTGTGATTTCATAACAGATAGCTGCCAAAGTTGTACTATGAACTAATAATAACTTTAATATCCAAGCTTGTTAAAGTCCTTCATCTACCTCAAATACATTGAAATGCAGATATTACTTTCTTTAAAACTACAGGCTAAATGTTCTTGTTTCCATGGATGCAGAATTCTTTAACCTGTGTTTGTCTAAGAAGTTGTATGTGGGCAGCAGGTTCTTAGACTCATAGAATGTTTTCGGCTGGAAGGGACCTTCAGAGATCACCTAGCCAAACCTCCCTGCCATGGACAGGGACATCTTCCACTAGATCAGGTTGCTCAAAGCCCCATCCATCCTGACTTGAATACTTCCAAGGATGGGGCATCCACAACTTCTCTGGGCAACCTGTTCCAGTGTCTCACTACCTCATTGTAAAAAATTTCTTCCATATATCCAACCTAAATCTACCTATTTAAAATTTAAAACCATTGCCCCTTGTTCTATCACTACAGGCCTTGGTAAGAAGTCTTTGTCCATCCTTCTTGTAAGCCTCCTTTTTATATTGAAAGGTTGCAAACATGGTCTCATTGTTCTTGAGACAATGTTTTGTTTTTAAAAGGTAATGTCATTATTTCCACATACAAGCATTCATAAATCAACAACGAGGCACAATAAAAATGTGGTGATGATGGTGATGATGATGGTAGGTAGCATTTCCATTAGTTCTCATTAGAGTCTGTGAATATATCTGTAGGTTAATGAAAGGCGATTCATAATTACGTGATTCCAAGAATTGAGGCAGTGTGAAAGGTCTCTGCATTGGTACCACATCTCATTAGTGAGAAATTAGAAACCAGAAAACTGAATCACAACAGAGTAATTCACAGCTTAATTCTGCAAAGATGTTTTGGCTACACTAGACTGATCTGTACCCTCCAGGACTGAACCATGACAGATCTCCAGATTAACTGTGAGACTATCACATTTAGGAATACACTAACATACCTTCAAATTCAAACCACAATGCAATCTGTTACCTATCAAGGTCTTTGAAGACAATATTTTTAATAGATGGTAATGTAACATATGCATTGCATTATGAAGATATAAATGTTAATGGAAGAATGAAAGAAAATAAATGGAAATAGCTCATCTGCAAAAAATACTGGCTTTGTAGAGGCACCCAAGCAGCAAGCAAAAGCAAGCAGCTAGAACAAGGAAAACAATTAGAGAATTATTTTGTCATGAGTATGACTGTCTTATATTATAGCATTCCTGACACATCATTCAGTACATCTACATCAAACAATTCCTCACCCCTCCCATCCTCTGTCCTTGCACAGATCATGCATTTTGATCACAGGCTAATATTCAATGCTTGCTGGCAGACTGATTTAAAACATAAAGTAGTAGAGCAGTAGACAATGAGATGTCAAGTTTGAATGCCAATGAAAGACTACTACTACTTGTTGTATTTAAATATTCCAAGACTACGATGGCACCATTATTGTTTCTCGTGCACAAAAAAAAAACCCAAACCCAAAAGAGCAACAAAAAAATTCAACTATAATGACAGGTTAATCTTCTTGGTAGTAATTATTATACAGCATTTATTCTGATGCCTGAATGACTAGTGTCATTTGCCTGTCAAATGGCAGGCAAAATAAATGCCCTTCCCTACTAGTATTGAGAAGAAGTGCTTTAAGAATTAAATGGACTTGTTAATGACAGAACTCTTTTAAATAGTGCAGTCTCTGAAGGGAGGCAGAATGAAGAGATGGATGAACATGTGAACTTGATCTAATTTTTTCCTAGTTGCCCAACATGACACGAGATACCACTGAGCCAGACAATGATGTATCACCTATCCTATCTCTTATCAACAACAGCAAAACTCCTTCATAATAGGATAAGAAAAAGGAGTGTTTATCTTGGGCCGGTTCACCTCTGGACAGAGATCTACGCTAAGAAGAGTGAAATTCTTGATAGCAGTTTTGCACTGAAAATCCCAAACTCTGGGCCCTGGAGATTGCCCATAGTTATGCTTCTCTAGGCTTGGAGCCATCCTGCATTTTCTGGCATAGTAACCACAGAGAAGTCAGAAAATACAAATTGAAGAGACATTCAAAATTAAAGGGGATCTATTCAAACAAATATTCTCTGTAAAAATAATCTTATTCTGTGAGATAAGTAAAGAGGATAAAAGGAAAACATCTCTGGTTTGTGTTCATTAATTGGAAAATTATGTTTCAGAAGATTTGACACAGATGCACCATCTCTGGCAATCTCTCTCCTAACCCCTTTTGCACGTAAGTACACAGCTTCCTCCATGCTCGCATCGCAGATAATATCCTTGTTTGAAGACTAATTTAGGCACAGAAATTTTAAAAGTACTTCTTCAAACTGCCTTTCCAGAACTACATTAATGGAGGATTTGAGGAAGTTGCTGCTGTTTCAGTAGCCAGTAATGTTGTGAGCTATATAAAAATACCAGAGAAAAAAAATCATTCTTAAATGCATATGTAGGTGTTCAACAAAAGCTTCATGTGTGATTTTTAGGGTCAGAATTGTTTAATACCATCAATCCAACACAAAATGTTTTGAAGAAACATAATCTCCAGAGTTTCTTGTCATGAATGTCCTTCCCATGAGAGCTCTCCTGTTCTCACCAGGTCTAGCCCTTTTCAGTCTATTTATGTTATTTCCCATTTGTAAACAGCGCATGTCCAAGTGCCTTGTTTTTAATGAAGTGTAGCAGTAGAATTTGATTGGAATCTAGATAAATGAGCATATAAATCCACGTCTGTTTTCTGCAAGTTTATATGCATATATATATGAAAAATTAAAAATGTAGCTAGGTAAATACCAAAGGCTGGTCTTTGTTGCCACGTCTTATCATTTTCCACCCCAAAATAGAAAGTATTATGGATCAACAAACTTCTTTATGGGATTCCCCTTACTGTTGAAATAAAAGTATTAGGAGATAATCTTTTGCGGAGTCTTTATAAAGAATAGTAGGAGGGTTGCATGGAAAAGTCAGAAAAAGCTATGCCTATAAAAAATTTAGAACTTCTTTGTCCTGTGCAAGATAATTGTAATGGCCCTTTTCATAAATATCAGCATATACTGTTACTTGCAGTATTTCATTAGTTTGAGACTATAAGCATATATAGCATACTAGGCACTACGCATAATACGAAACAGTTCTTCCCCCAAGAGATTTGCATGCTAACTGAATGCAAGGAAACATTTAACTTTATTTTACAGATAGAGCAGGTGACTTTTCCAAGGGCAAATCAGGCATACTGGAAGCAAGCAATAAGACCTGTCTCTTATAGCACCCTTTACCGAGTACCATCATAATAACCCACCCATCACTTCAGTACGCCATTAAATCGAGCACACATTGGTTCAGATCGCAGTGGGATGTACTGCTAAATCTGGCACAAGTGTTCTGTTCACTTATTCTGTTGATAAGAGACACAGCAAAGACCTCTCTGATGTTTTCAAAACACGTAGCAGGTGGAACAGGTGGTGTTGAAGGTGTTCTGGGTGAAGGAAAGGACTAGCTGAGGCTGGCTGGGGCTGAGGAGATACTCAGCCTCCTTTGGCTTGGTGTGTTAAACAGAGTAGGAAATAAGCAAGCTTGTTTATTTAACGCCAGTGGTTTGGAAAGCGCCTTGCCCTCCAGGAACCTGACCACTATTGAACGTATCTAGTGTGCCTTTACCAAGCAACCCGTATCAACACAGATCTCTGAGTCCTCTGCAGCGCATAAGGCTTCGTGCTGCGCCCTCCCCAGGGTACGGCTGGGTTTCTGCTCACTATCCTGAGTTGTCCTGGTTTCAGCTTGGTTACAGATCAGGGTTAAACCACAACATGGTTATCCCAAGGATCTTGTCTTTGGCCAGTATTTACACTCCGCTGCTCTGAAAGCAACATGACCACTTTGTAGCTGGAGATAAGAAATCTTTGACAATAAGCAACATCACTTCTCTGACACGGGTATCAGAGTCCATTTTCCTCCTGAGCAGATTCCAGAATCTGTTACTGGCAAGAACCTGTGGTTTCACTTAGAGAACAATACTTCTGTGACTGTGTACATGTGACAAACTGAACTTTTTGTTTACTTAGCAAATAGGGACCTAATCAACAGCCCATTGAGGGCAGTGGGAAGACTACTATTGCCTTTAGATCAGGTATTGAATTGCTCTGACGTCTGTCATTAAGTATAATATACATAAAAAATGCTTTAAAAAATATTGTTCGAATATACTATGTAGAAAATCACTGTAATTTTTTCTTCTTTCCCAGAATTTAAACATAACTGGTTATATATTTCAATTTCTGGCAAGCACCCTTGTATCAGTGGCAATCAGGGACAGGTGACTGCAAACACTTGGCTCTTAACCTTATAAAACTCTTGCTGGAATTGTTATAACTCAGAGACTAGCGAGTGCCTGAATCCCTCTCCATCCAGGAAACTGAGATTCAAAGCCTTACTCCTGCAGTTCAATACAAAGCATATGCTACAAATGAGAATATGGAAAAGGGCAAGCAGTAGTTTTGTTTCCAGATTAACTGAGGGCCTGAGCAACTTCTAAGTGAAGGCGCTGTCTGTCTCTAAGGCTTTCTGTAAACTGTGGCTAACCAATCTCAAGAAAAAAAGATTTTTTTGAGTGAAAAATACAGCGTTATCCAAAGCAATAGAACACCAGACTCAGATACATCCAGTCACAGCACTTAGTAGCTTCCTAGTTCAGTGCACTTCTGTTCATGCCTAGCAGGAAGAATTGATAATTGATAATAATACTCTGTAAAAGATGGAAAGTCAAGCATGGGATTAAAACAAAAAAAAAAAAAAAAAGAAAAAAGGAAGAGGTTAGTTATAAGTTACAGAACTGTAATGTTGTACAGTATCTGTGTAAGATCATTTGTTTAATGAAGGCTGTATAAATCCAGTAAGCATCTTTTGCCAGATGCATATCACCTGTGACAACTATGAATAGGTCTGCAGTTCCACTGACATTTCACCAAGGCTGACAGCTTATTGCTGCAGGACTGAGGAGATCTTGCTTCCCCTCCATTCTCACATAGCCTCTCCCTCCTCTGTCCTACTCTGTCTTCCTTCCCTTTCCCTCAGTCCTAGCTGTACCATCCTACCCATATTCTGGATCTCATCACACTCCCTGTTTTGATTTAACTCTCTGAAATGTTAGAAAGCTGTTCATTGGGTCTTTCTGGTCTTGTTTTCTGTTATTTCAGTGAAGTAAACTGACTCAGAAGTGTTTGACAGCTGGCACAAAGTTAGCAGCAGGAGTGTGTGGCCAGGAATAGAGTGGACAGAGACACAGAAGGGGAAAAAAAACTGTTTTCAGCAATGGTGAGTTGTCTGTGAGAGGCAGCACTCTAGGGAGCTGTACCCAACTGGTGGTAGAGCCTTGAGGGCTCAGCTTTACATAAAGAGAATAGTCCCTTGACTTTCATGGTTTGCTTCTGTTAACACTTATTTAGCAGTTATTTGCAGATAGGCTACATATACAGGAACAAGTTCTGCTAACAGCACTGTTTGGAGTATCTGCAGAAACTCTCAAAACCACTTTGTCAAGGGTGAACCTATTCTCTAACCTCAGGTCTATTCTTGGATCATTCACGAGGAAACTGGAGATGTTTGTATAGCTGCCCAGTGAAAAACTCGGCTGGCTTCCTTACTTGTCTTTTCCTGGATGCTGTCCACCAAAGCGCAGTGCAAATACGTGAATAGTGAAGTGGCTGTTCAGTCTGCAAGCTTGTAGGAACACGTACTTACATGAATACAAACATTTTCTCCCAGTTTGGCAGAGGAAAAAAGAATATGTACTGAAAAACGGCATTTTAAAGTCAAGATAAGCAACCCGAGATAACTGTCTAACATCAACTTGAGACAGAGGTAGGCATGGGAAATTTTTACTTCCAGGTAGCTACATACGATCAGACTATGCTCTCAAGAGCTTAAGCTTACCTCGACCTCCTACAGACTGTGGAGTTTCACTGTGTTTGTAGAGGATAGAGACACGTGAACTGTGAAGGGGTTAGTGTAATACAGATACATAATGTTAGTTTATTTATTTTGAAGTTTGCTCTTTGGGGAGAAAAACAGAAGCATCCACTTCTGTGCAAAACAGAATGGGTTTTTTTATTTAGAGATCATAAGAATAGGAAATAAGTAAAACACCCGAATATAGAGACAGACAGATGTGTCTGGCTTTATCAGCTGGAGACAGAGCAGGAAATACATTATTAAACATCACCATCTACTGGATGCCAGCATTTGTTCCTTATAAAGGGAACCCTAAGCTTCTATGGCAAATTAACTTCTCAGACAAGCCTCTACTTTCACAGATCTGATGCTACTCGTATAGTTATTGGGAGGGCAAGCTGTGTGGACCTTTTCAGCACCAGGTTGTGAAAAGATTTGCAGCATTATGAAAACAAACGCAAAAAGTTCTGGATGATATAGTACAGGCTGTGAAATTGTTAACAGGCCATAAGGGGAACTTAAAAAAAGAAGGTGGGGGTAGTTAGGCATGGGGGCAGTAGCATCCTTTGGGTAATCACTTTGTTTACTTGTAGTATGTTTGTGTAGACACACGCACAGATGTGCACAGCATGGAGCTGCACATCTGTCCCGCTGGGTAGCACACGATGACTGCAGTTCCGTAGCTTTGAACATCATATGTTCACTCTGTTGGCTGCACAGATAATACTCAACCACATTTGCATGATTTTACAGCATTGGGACTAGCAGCGGGGCTCACAGAGCTTGCTGAGGGCAACAGGCACCAGTGCAGGTTGCACTCCCCTGCTGCAGCTGCTGGGCTGGCCCTGCTGGGCGGTGAAGGATGCTCCTTCCCTTCTCCACTGAGGACAGAAGTCTCTGGCCCCACAGTTAAGGATGGCCATTTCTTTGCCTGATGGCCCCCCCTTTGCATTTCTCCCCACCTCCCTTTTTCTTCAAACTTCAGAGAAGTCACAGCACTGTGTGGCAGCAAGGGATGAAACACGTGCCCTCCTCTGCCACCAGAATGAAATGAATTATTTAGAGAAATTATTATGAAAACATTTCTGAGGTATAAGGACCTTGGGAAGGGTTCAGGAAAAAGCTGCAATAAATGTGCAAAGGCAGAGAAATTTTTCTTATAGTGAGTGATGATCTAAAGCCATCATAACAATTAGTTTATCAAAAGGACTGACTGGTTAACTATTGGAAACAATAAACCTAAGATTATGGAGGATGCTTCAATGCTTTGATCCTTTAATTCATAGATAGATATTTCCCTAGAAATTTGTGTGATTAAAAAACTTCTTCCTGGTTATATATTTTCAAAAGTCATTGGCAGTGACAGGGCTAAATGCACAGGGGTTTTAGCTTAGTGCACTGATTTTTTTTTTTTCTCTCAAGAGCAAAATGCTCACAAAATGTAAACACTGAAATGTAGCAAGGACCAAAAAAAAATGGGAAAGCTCTCTTGTCTGAAGTGTTGGTAGTTAAAACTGTTCCTTGCAATGAGTCACAGGAAGTGAGAAATGGAGCTTTGGAAAGAGTTAGATTCATGCTACATCAGGCAGAGAGAATGGCAAAGACTGACGATAATGAGAAATTATTATTTCCTTGTGGAATACTGGTATGTACTGCATCGTACTGTTATTGTACTGTCAGCATATTTGGAAAGAAATAGATGTTAGAGTCTACCAAATAGTCCTGACATCAGAGCTTCTATATAGTTCATTTTTCTGGGGAGGATATGAAGTGAAAAAGTTTCCAACAGTTAGGTAAACATCTGAAATTACACAGGAACAGGTCAATAACAAATTGTATTACTATTGCTGCATTTATCTTCCAAACATTTTGCAGTTCAACACACAGAATCCCTCAAGTAAATTGTTGCTACTGGCAAGTCACACTGATGTAAGTAAAATTTAAAATATTTTGTTTCAATGTGCTGTGCTGGCAACAAGAAAAAGGAACGTTACAGCGAGATGACATGGTGCAATACCTGAGTGCCGATATAAATGATATTTCACATGTAAATTATGAACAACAGTTCTACTGTGCTGCAGAGCACACGTATCTGAGCATTTACTCCAGGATGCATAACAGGATCTGTTGAATTTTGGTGTGATTACACCATTACAAAATTCACATAAAACAAAGCAAAACTTCCTAGGCTTTCAGTACAGACAAGGAAGAGAAACAGATTTGCAAAAGGATGATTTGTTTCAGTGGGCAATGTGCCTGGTATGAATTATCCCTGGGAGACACCTTTTCTTCTCCACTGACTATCAAAGGAGACTGTGGTGACCAGATTAAACTCAGAAAACTAACTCTGAGACAAAGTTAAACAAAATATATCCCATGCTTCATGTCCAGGGACAAATACCATGATTGCAATTAACATATATATATATATATAAATGCAATTTTTTAATAGAAAATAATAAACAGATATATGTGGATATATGTTTTAACAGTTCTACTTCACAATTTAGGTCTCTCTCAGTAATGAGCAATATTGATAGGATCCCAATTCTCAATGGACACACCACCAAATGATAATAAATATTCCTAGGCACTAGCAGTGCTGTAATGTCTGTGGTACTTATGGCTCCAGCTAGGCCAACTCTGCACCTGCCCCCCCGCTTCTGTCTCCCAAAGGCTGAGATCATACATCTTGGGTGGACTGTCCACTCCAGCAGCAGGGGGTTCAAACGGTGTGTGGGATTGCCCACCTGCCTTAGCTTTTTGTGTCCCTCTTTTGCTCCAGCAAAGAGCTGAAGCACACACAGCTGCCTCTCAGAAAGGGTGTGTGGATCTCAAGAGGACTGAGCTAGGGAGAGATTGTGTGCTGGAATAGTCAGTCTCTTAATCCCAGGAACAAGAGAAATGGATGAGAAGATCCCAGTGCCCTCTGGCTCACTTTGTACTGCAGCCTGCACCAGCCGCTAAAGTCACCAAGAACTCAAACGTGGAGTTAAAGATGAGAAAAGGAAAATGATATCCCAGGCCAACACAAGCCACCCTGAGCCACCCTGGTCTCACCTCCACACAGTTCAGCCCTGCACAGTGCTGTTTGGTGGTAGTGTCAGGAAATGTTGAAACCGTGTTTCCCATCCCCATGTCTAAGGCACTGCTTAGCAGACACCAACCTCCTGACTCACACAGGATGGGAGCTGTGTTCCCAGATTCCTGGGAAACTTGAAACCTACATCTACTCAGCTGTGCCAACAAGTGTTTGAAACATAGAGGAGAATCAGATTTAGCCTTTGGCAAAGGCTATTCTTTCTTATGACATTACTAGCTTAAACTTTTTTTTTTTTTAGGCAAAATATGAAATATCATGCTCTAAAATTACTGCTTCTTTGACTCCTAAGACACCTATAGAACATCTACCTGTAATCAACTGTAGGAAGGGGATATTCTCCCCATCTGCTGCATTATTTGCTAGATGCCGCTGTGTTGATTCGCACACAGTGCGGGAAGAAAAGCAGTCCCTGCTGCAGGAGAGTTAGTCCAAGAGTCCATTCTTCTAAGCGCATTGAGGCTATAGATGGACAATAGCTTCAAACTTGAGTTCGAGCCTGAAGGTTTGTTTCTATAGCATGGAATCCATTTTGAAAAGTCTGGGTTTGCAGCTCAGAGATGTTTGGACTTAGAGCACTTATCTAGCCTTGAAAGAGAGTACAATGATAAGAATGCTAAGCGATAATGAAAGCAGTATGTTTTGTTTATATGAAATATGACCTTTCCATCAGGATGAATGCTTCTGCGATTACATCGAACAACAGAAAACTAGGAATTAACTCCGTGAGGTAAAAAGAGTGTGCTAGTTATTTTTTAAGAGACCTTTCCAATTACCTCAAATCAACACCTTCAATAGGCAGGTGTGAGAACTTCTCACATTTAAGGTCCAGTAAACAGAAGATGAACTTGTGGTGATTTGCTTATGCTGGAATAGGTACTTCAGAATGCATTAGTAAGGCAAAGGCTCTAGGGGAGTCAGGCAAATAAACAAAAATAATAGCAAAAATGTCACTGAAGGCAGAGTTGAAGTCTGGCTCAACAGACTGGTAAACGGACTTGAAAATGGAAGCAACATGGTACAAAGAGAATGGTAGCAACAGGATGGAAGTAGGAATGGTCTGAAAGAAGGTAATGAGGGATGAACTAAGTAAGAGAGAAGATGAAGACCAAAGCTAGGGTTGTTCTAGTTCCAAGAGCGTGAGCGTATCACAATTTTTAAGGAAGTTAAAAAGAAAATTGCAAAGTGGCAAAGAAAATTACTTGAGATGGCAAACCTGTGGACAACTCCCTGGGCTTTTTGGCTGAGTTTGGCAGTCCCGTGTTGGGAGTTCCATAGAGCCAGTAAAACACCACAGATGTACTATGCAGATACCAGAAATATGACAATTAAAACTACACTGAAAAGTCCCTGACAGCAAAGCATGTCATGGTGACTGCTGAGTCATAGAAAAGACTTTGACGAATGGTAAAGAAATCTTCCATGGTGATACAAAAAAGCAAAAGTAAGTTCAAGCGAAGCAAAAAAAGTAAGTTGAAGAGTTGGGAGGCAGGAGCAACACTGGAAGACACAGGGAAATGCAAGGAACTGGTACAGTCAATTTAATCGTACTGGTTTGTTTTTAGTGATGAAATGACAGAGTCAGAAAGGCGATGTGGTAACAGTCCTCAAATACAGAAAAAGTGATGAAAATAGAACAAGAGTGGTTATGTTCTTAGATAGACAGAAAAAAGAAGCAACGGGCGTGAGCTGAAGGGGGGTTGTTTGACAGTAATAAATATTTTTCATTGACAGATGATCTGGGTATGATGT
The DNA here is from genome assembly GCA_013400535.1 of Scopus umbretta. Taxonomy (NCBI): domain Eukaryota; kingdom Metazoa; phylum Chordata; class Aves; order Pelecaniformes; family Scopidae; genus Scopus; species Scopus umbretta. Next base: position 13,930 of record VZTL01009154.1, read on the forward strand.
GACCCTCCATTGCCGGAGATCTTTAAGAACAAGTGAGACAAACAGTTTTGGGAATCATATAAGTGTAATGATACCTGCCTGTAATCCTGCCTTGTTTCCAATCTCCAACTATGGAAAAAAAAAATAAATCTATAAAGCAAAAGGATTTGTCTGTTTTATTGCTGCATGAGTGAACAGTTCAAACACCACAATTTCCCTTTGCTTGCCAGGATTATTCTTCCCATCCTGTAAATTACTTTAATTGCCATTGATTTCATATAGAACCTTTTTAAAACAATGTGAGTTTATTAAAGAGCACTGTCTGTCCCCTGCCAGAGGAAAATATTTTACATTTAATTCATTGTATGTTACTTATTAAAATAAAACCCCTTATTTCTATTAATTATAGAGTAAATATGTTTGCTCACATATTGGCACTGGATGATGTGCCTATTCTCGTGCATGCTTTAAACGTTATGTGTTTGCTTAGGAGCGCTGGCCTATCCACTTTTCTTTCTTTACAACTGCAAACATAAGCTTAGTTTTATACAAAGCCGGTACCACCACACAACAATCTTTCACCAGCTTTGAAAGAATAAGTAGGGGACAGTTTATATGCAACAGAAAAGGTTACTAGGTCCAAGAAGAACTCCCGTTTACTGAAAAAGCTCTTAAAATCATCACCAGTTTTAGGTAAAGCTAATTAAATCAGTGCCTAGCCCTCAGAAGGGACAGAAAGGGATTGCAAATGGTGCTTGTCCCAGGGTGGAAACTCGCTGGTCCCTGGACCGGACCCCTCACTCAGTTAATCCCTGTGTTGATGGTGGCTAGAATTCAATAGTGTCACCGAGGATATTCTGACGTCACAGCAAAGGAGCATCCTGCTCTTATGAAACAAACAGCTGCATTTAGCTCCATATTACTAAAAAGTCAATGGCACACAGGATTTCTCTCGTAAAGGATTCAACACAACAATGAGTAGCTGGAAGATTTTATTATACCATAGAAATACTGATCCTCGTGGGCCAAATTCTGAAGTACTCGGGTCAGCCAAAAGTCACAGAGAAGTCAGAGGGTCAAATGCGATTTTACCGTAACCTCGAAACAGAGCCATTGAAACCAGAAGCTGAACTGTCTCAGAGAGTTGTGCTAAGAACTGATGCACTGACAAAGTCACGTATGGACGTAGGCATATGGATGAAGTCGTGTGTAGCATCACATATGAAGTAAGAAGGGGCCATGGGGACAGTGAAGAAATGTGTGAATGGAGTAACCGGTAAGGAAGGAGCTATATTTTACACAGTTAAGGGAAGAGGTGTCAGTAGAAGCAGCAGAGAGTTCAGGCAAAGTGCCATTTTTGACTCTGGGACTCTCTCACAGGTCTTCCTCGTTTCTGAAGTCCGTCATTCATACTTACAACGCGGTTTTAAGCCTTTTGGCCGATATGGGCACACCTGGGGTTTTGTTAAATACAGATGCAGTAGGTGATAGCTGATAGCTGGTCTGACGATGCATCTATGCAGAAGTGGAAGGGGTAATATTCTGCTGCTTTGTACTGCTGGTAGGATCGATGACTTGAGGTGCAACAGAAGGTTGGAAGAGAGTAGAAGGAAGAACAGCTCTTCACAAGCTTTGTGTCTGTGACAGCCCAACACTACTTGACGGCTGGAAGAATGCCTCAAACTTCACCCGATAACAGCGTTTCAGGGCCGCTTGCCACCACAAGCCATGCTGTAATTTCCCAGCCCATACCTGGGAGGAGCACAGTGATCAAGATTTTGCCTGAACGAGGACATACTAAAAGAGCGGACGTTGCAGTGATCAGGCTAATTTTGCACCCTACCGACAACCTCGCTCTCTGGAAAAAGCAGGGACCATCCTTCTGTGGTCGTCCCCCGCCATCTCTCTCGGCCAGCATGCTGAAACGGAGCATAGCAAAGGCACGTCTGCCCGATCAGCGTGATGCATTTGTACACGATCAAGACGTTTTCTTCCAACACCCACAAAATGACGCTAGGAAATAACAAAACGGTAACAGTAACACCGCTGACAGTAACAGGCGGTGGCCGGGAAGGTCCCGCGGCCTCTGCCAGCCGCGGCCGGCTCCCCCCTTGGCCTTGAGGCTCCCCGTTGGCGAGGCGCTCGGTCAACCCCTGGCCCGCAGCCGGCGGGGATGAGGGGACCCCCGCGGCCGCCCCCTCGCCTTCCCCCCGGGGCGGCGGGCCAAGAGCTGCCCCCGGACACAAGCGAGAGCCACCGCCGGCGGGAGTTAATCATTAAGTCCCCAGCAGAGCCGCTCCGGGCCGGCTCACCTGAACCTCCCGGGCCTTCAGCCGCGCCCCGGCCCCTCCCGGCCAGGCGCGACCGGGCCCGACCGAGCGCCGCGGCGGGCGGGAAGCAGGGACGGGGAGACCTCCCCCGCCTGCCGCCCGACAGCCACCCCCGGGACCCCAGCCACGGCGGAGGGGNGAGCCGGGGAGGAAGGCGGCGTTGCCGCCTGGCCCTAACGACGCCCTCGGGTTTCTCTTCTTCTTCCCCCGCCGGCGCCCAGAAACGCACTCGACCGGCGAAGCCCTCTCCTCGGAAGAAGAGGATGCGGGCCGCCGCGGCGGCGCGCTAAAAGCCGCCGACCAGAGCCCGGCGGCGAGGAAGAGCATCGCGCAGATCATGAAGGACAAGAAGAAGCAGACGCAGCTCACCCTGCAATGGTAGGGCTCCGGCGGCCGGCCCCGAGGGCCGCCTCGCACAGCCTCTTTTAGAAATTCTTCTCAGTTGGCTTGGGTTTTGTTTCCCCTCGGTAAGCTTCGTCTACAAATAAGGACGCCCACCCAGAAATTTCTGGACTTTTTTTCTTCTTTTTTTTCTTTCTTTTTTTTTTTTTTTTAAATTTGGCAGAGGTTTATCAGTTTAAAAGAAACCTCCGTCAGGGTCTCGCGGTATGCGGCTGTCGGCGAAATGTAGAAAATCGATGGAATGTATCAAAAAATGCAGAAAAGAAACGTTGCTTAAGAATGGCGTTTCTGAACGGATGTTTTAATTACCCTTTAAGGCTATGACTGTCAGATTTTCACTGTTTTACAGTCTGGTTTTTTCCATTATATTCTGCCATCCGTGGAAGCCCTAACTTTACTTCGTTCTATCTGGGCAAAAGAATTAACCAAATAAGAGGTCAAATTCTGCAGACATCAATTTATAAATGTTTCTATTACAGCACACTTGAAATTAGGGAGGAGTGCTGTTGAATTAAATGGGAACTTAGTTACCAAATGCAAAGCTAGATTTTTTATATTTTTTTTTCTCCTTCTAACTGAAAAATGAGAGTAATCCAAATTTCTTGGTTTCTTGGTCTAGTTCACATCTGACTTCTGAGCGTAAATTGTAAGGGTTTGACTCTGGTGAGTCAGTGCAAAATTATTCAGGATGCAGCGTTTATGACACAGTATTTTCTTACAGATTTGTTTAATTTAAGGAATAAATTTATTGCACGTCATCCCAGGAGTAGCAAATAATGTGAATTGATAAAGAAAAGACACAGGACAGCAGTGAAATACCCAGCTGTTGCCAAGAGTTCAGTTCAAGTGAAGACAACCAGTTTTTTACTTCAGCTTTTAAAATTTTACTTCAATGACCGTCACCAGGCACTCGTGTTCTGTAAACTGATTGGGAAGCAACATGAAAATGCATCCCCTTCAGAAAAAAGTCAGTTCCTTGCTTTTCAGTATGGTTTGGTCAAGAAACAGTTTCAGGTCCAGCATGGAAATTAAAAAGCAAAAATAATAAGAAAAGAGACATTAGCCCAGGTGTTAAAGATCCAGTGGGACAAAAGATGCAAGTTCAAGCCCCTGCTCTATTCAGAGGACAGACTTAAAGCCAAGTCTTTCACAGTCTAGTTAGCGCTCTTACTTTCAGAGCAAGGCTGGCTCTTAGGTGATGATCATTTAATCATTTATAGAAAGCAGAAAAGTCCAGCCATTGAAAAAAGACTCAGTAAGAGAAGGGACCTGGCCCCAGGTTTTCTGCATTTTGCAACTATCCTAAGCACCGAGTGTGGAGTCAGTCTCTAGTGTCTGTCTTGTTCCGTAGAAACTCATTTGTGAGCTCTCATGGAAATCTTCAATAAAGTAAAAAAACAAAAACAAACAAAAAAAAGAAGGCAGTACCAAAAAACAGAAGGAAAATAAAATGGAGAGCCATGGCATGTTGCTTTTTACTTCTGCCAGTTTCTTTCTCTGTACAGGCTGGAAGAAAACTACATTGTCTGTGAAGGAGTCTGTTTACCAAGATGCATCCTTTATGCACACTATTTAGACTTCTGCAGAAAAGAGAAGCTGGAACCCGCCTGTGCTGCAACTTTTGGGAAGGTAAAGAGTAAATGTCTTCAGAATTTGTTAGCCTAATTCTTTGATAGAATGACAGTTTAGTACACCTGTGTCAAAATGCCTCTCAAACTTGCATGTTTTCTACTGCTAACATACATGGAATCAAACTAATACACTGTTCCATATGAAGGGATTTCATGACACCACCTTATAGGAGAATGAAGCTGAAGTTCCCTTTGATTTATTGTTATTTCATATTTTTTTAAAAGCATTCTCTCCAGGAGCTTTCCCCCCCCCCCTTTTTTCCCCCTTCTTTTTTGATGATGACATTAATAGGGTTCTTTCCGCAAAAACAGATCTGATATGGAAGACACTTTTAATTATACTAAAGGCAGTGTAAAGTGAGATGTGACAAAGAAGCAATACAAGAAGGGGAATAAAAATTAATAACACAAAGAGGTCCTGAATGAAAAATTGTTGATTCATCCTCTTTTCTCCCCTTCCTTACAATTAATCCTGAAATCATTTAATGAAAGGGAGATGTGAACTCTCCAAATTAAATCCTGAGTAGTTAGTGAAACAGGAAACCAAAAATGCTTCAAGGATCATCTTTTTTTAAACACTGCTGATCTGGTCATTGTTCATACATAGCAAAATGCATTAATTTAATTAAATAATAATAATGGATTTTAAATCCAGTTCATAAAATGTTCACTTACTAATTTTTTCCTCTTGAATTTGATATACTGAGAAAGTGTATATCTAATTTTCATTACACAGTTTCAGGATAAAAGAGGAAGACTACAGCTTTCCATTAAAACATTGTTTTGACAGTGATCTATTAGATGTATCTATTAGATCAACCTCTATTACTGAATTACATTTTACTTAATAAACCTTTTTCCCTTAAGCACCATTCTTTACAGGAAGAGTAGGATGTTTTTAGGGCACTAATCTCAATCTCAGGAGTCCAGTGACAGAATGTTTTGCTTGATTTGGCTTAAATCACATAACATGAATTCTTTATGTGCAGTATAGAACTAACAGAAACTTTCATGAGATTTCAGTGGGCATAAATAGGTTTAAGACTGCCCAACACTTCGATAGTGGAGGACATGGAGATACCCGTGAGGCAAATATTTGCTTGCTTTAACCTTCAGATCACACTTTTCAAATCAAAAATTGATTTATTTTCAGTTGTTTGACTTTGAAAACAGAATAGCTGGAGGGAAGATCTTTCCCTGGTTCTGTTCAGATCTCTGAAGCAAAAGACACTGTTGTACTTCAAGGACTTGAACGAAACAGGATCCTGGTGAAGAAAATTAGGTTTTAAGTTGTAGAAGTGAAAACAGAAGGGACAAACAGGTGGGAAGGGTGGGAATGAGTTTATGGGTGGGAAGACTGGAGATACACAGCAAGATGGATGAGGATGGAAGGACTCCCTGCAGTGTAAAACATGCTTAATTGTTTATGTTGTGACATAAGTGTCACAAATATTTATTCATGGACTACATTAGACCATATATTTACACTACGATTCTTCTATGACCAGATTGCTAAGAAAGTATACCAGTCTTAGAAATTAATACAGTTATTTTCTCTTTAGACCATTCGCCAGAAATTCCCTCTCCTTACCACAAGGCGGCTTGGAACAAGGGGCCATTCAAAGTAAGGCACAATTATCTGTGTAGCCACTTGCAGAATACGTTCTTCAGAATTACATGTGTTTCCATGTCTCCATAATATATGCTAATTGGCAGGGGGGTTTATCGAGATGACAAGCTGCAAGTGATAACTTTCATGTGCATGATGAAACTGACACAGTGTGAGTTTGAAAACATTACTGCAGGCATAATTTCTAAAATTAAATTGATTAAGCTTCTAAAACTTGTCATTATATTTATAGAGCTAGGCATTTTTTGCAAATATATGTCAAAATGCTATATACAAAAAACATTATATAACATGTATCTGTTACAGCTGTTCATCTTTCTATAAATAATGTGCAATTTAACTATGATTTTGTTTGTCTTTTGCAAATAAAACAACTTTAATTGCATTCTCTACGTAAGAATATGGATTAATTTAAAGACACTAGAAAAAAGCATTGTCTTAAATTGAGAAGAAGATGTACGTCTGCTGTTTGTTGTGAGTAGTTTATAAAAACTCTTGAAAAGTACACAATCTGTAGTGCAGTCATTTCATAAATAAAGTATCCAATGAATTTGTATATTTGATCTGTGGGAATAGATAATTATATATCAACTGTCATGAAATATTTATTAATTCTGGTTCTGGCATTACACTTTTGGCCATGATCAAGTTATTGTAAAACTGTGGTGAACAGTGGTAACAATATTTTCCTTTCCATTCACCCTCCCTCCTATGTCCTGATTGCAAGACTGCTGAGGAAGGAGTGATGAATTGTACCCAACTGGATTTTGGTTTTTAATAGGGGAATGCTACTTCCTAGGGAAATTAAAAACTGTGTGATGTGTTGCTATAAGGAATGTGGAGAAGTCAAAATAATGCTGTAGGGTATTGCTTGTGTCCAGCTATGAGTTAGGTAATTCTAGGAAACTTCTATCCCTGTTTGGGGAGTCACAAATACAACAGTGCTCTGTATTTCCTGAAACCAAGACTGGCTCTGAGCATTGTGCTTTAAACTGTTATTTCAGTGTTTACCAATATTAATTATATTAAAAAAAAATATTTAAACCTTAATAGCATGTCCATACCATTCTAGATAACATAAGACTAGTTAAATAGTTTTGTTCTTTTAAAATAACTCTCTAAATACTTAATGGTTTTCAATCCCAAATCAAATTTAGATCGGATCTTTATCTGTATATTTCTATTGATTTCAAAACAGGTTTTTCTAAAAATAAGACATTGCTACCAGTAGCACATTAGATGGATATTTTGTCCAGCTTTCTGTGTATACACAGAAATTAAACGTTTATTATTAATGCCTATATTTTAGGAGATTTAAATAGGTGAGTAGCCCTAGTATTTTTCTCATGCTTAAAATTACAAATGTTTTTATGTACTTACTGAATAAGATTCATGGAACTATCCTTGACTTACAGAAGAAAGCACAAAGAGTTGATGGTTTACTGAAACAAAACTAAACCCCAGGAAATCATCAAAGAAATATTCTGCTAATTAATAAGATAGAAAATCAGAATACTGGTAGTAACAGGAGAAACTCAAACATTCTGTTTTTTGGGGAAAAATATTTATTTTGAATTACTTAGCCTTGAAAGACAAAGTTACTTTTGTCTTTCAGTAATTTGTAAGCAAAACTCAAAACAAAAGGAGACTGAAAAGGAAAAAAAAAAACTACAAGATTGTGTTTTTCCTAAGTGCTTTGCTATATATTAAGAATGTCTGAAAGATGCATTGTTTACTTTTATAATTCTGGAAGGTTGTTTCATTTTGTTATGCTTGGTTTTCTTCCTGTCTTAGAAATAGAAGAAATAGCGGTTGATTCCACCTTAGTTTTGCTGAAGAATGAACAGGAGACATAATTTGTGAATTTTAGGTTTTATTGCAGTATAAACAAAGGTGGGGAAGAATTTAAATTCCAAATTTTTTACAAAGACATTCTATTTCTTGAGTATGTCTCAAGTATTTATTTTAAATAATCATTAATAAAAATGAATTCCAAAGGAAATATTTTTCCTTTTTTAACAGGCAAAAGTTCTTGCATAGTTTCTGACACAATCTTCCAAATTCATAATCCGTTGATTTTGTTTTCAGGAGACAGTATACAATCTGCATTGTACAGAGAAAAACTGGAACTGAAGTTCATTTCTCTTTTTGTAGATGAACTATAGGTGCTGAATAGAAGGGTTTTGAGAAGAGTTACTATTAGAAAGGTTATTTATAGGGGAAAAGAGGGATTTCATATATTGTCTGCTGTGGTACAGTTCAGCTATGGTTACAGGCATAAGCTGATGTAGACTTAGCTTTGCAGATGGATGTTTGCTGCTGCTGTTGTGTTTAAGTTTTAAAGAGATCTGGCATTCACAGTCTGTGCAGGAATATTTGACAACCTACTAATTCATCAATGCCTTGGTTAAGTAAGTCAGTCAGGCTCATAACCTATCTTATTTGGAGAATCACTTTCAAGTTATAATAAATGAGAGAATACAATTGGAAAAGTCTCCCAAATGCTCATTATATTTTTGATCTGATATATCTAATAAGCTAACAAGATCCAATCAGGATCCAAACTTCCAAAACGTATCATGTATCTGCATAATTTAAAGCACAGTAAGTCAACATCTATTGAGTAAAGGGATATGTTTCAAAACTAGTTTTTGATATGGGAATCTAGCTACAAAATCAGTTGTGTTGGGACATGTGTCACTACATGCCCCTTTTCTCTATGACATTTAACAGTATTAGCAGAGAAATACCTCATGCCCAGTATTTCTTCAGCAGATCCCATATCTCTACTGACCTTGGTGGTATTATGTGCCATATTTTTGTACGGATTAACTGTTCGTGAAAAATTTCCTCAAAGGGATGAGGCATCAGCAGGTTTTGCTTGAACAGCTGGCATTTGTTTCTTCTTTTTTTTTTTTCATGGGAGTTTTCCTCAGAGACTTTTCCTCTGCAGTTGTCATTTCCACTAAGGTACATTCACATTGTTCTTGCTGTGCAAAAAAGGGCCTCACAAAAGGCACAGGTGACAATATCTCTAGTTCAGAGACTGAACACAGCAGCAAATAGTCATAGAGAAGTGGCATTATAAATTAAAAATCTCTGATTATTATTTACCTATTTCTGATGCTGTGGAACCATATTCCCCTCAGAACCACAGTCTCAGTGAGGAGCAAATTAATTTCTGCTTTCACCAGGTAGCAGTTAGTCACACAAGTATTTACAGAAGTATTTCCATTAAGTTAATAAGGAAATTAAGGGACTGTTCATCAGTTTCAGCAAATGATTAGTTACCCTCTGCTTTTATGTCAGCATGGACTCTAAAAGTTGTAAGCTGTTTCTGTGTGGAACAAAGCTGGGTTACTGGGACTGGTAAGAGATACTTCTTACTAGCAATTAAATACTATTTTTTTAAGCATGGTAGTGTAATGACATTGTTTTATTTCTGTTGTTGCTATCGTTATTTCAATACAATGTTACTAGGAGCAGTAGTAGTATTAACTCTTCCTGACATTGATGGGTTTGTATTGTGGTATTTCCTAGGAGCTCTGATCATTGTTCAGGGCTCTACTGAGCCAGATGCTGCAAAAGCATGAAAGGGAAAAGACGATTCCTTTCTAATGGAAGCATTGATCTTATATTGCAAAGGAAGGCTAACTCCCCAGGAATAGAGTTCCTTGCTGCACACTGCATGCATACACAGTAATGTACCGATAGAGCCTGGCTGTGGTCAGAAGAAAGCAAAGAAAATCAGTTCCCTTTTCCATCATCTTCAAGGTGACAGAAGTTGTTTTTCTCCCACACCAAAACAAAACCAAGCTCTTTCTGGTATTCTCATGAGCATGAATTGGATTTGAGAAAGAACTGCTGCTCTAAGGGATACACAAATGTTAGTTCCTCCTCTGATTCCATGCAGCATTCTAATCTCCTGTTCTGGGCAAAAGAGAGACTTAAAAATGGGTCTAATATGTCCTAGAACTTTGAGTCAGAGTCTCTCTCTCTCTGTGTTTACATCCAACAACCCATTTGTACCAAAGTGTCAATACTAAAACACTCATTTAAACATTTGTCCAGGAAGGTACAACACATTGGACACAATTTTGTGAACAAAGTTCATTCGTTCATTCATCTCTCATGCCCTTGCTAATCACTTCAGATTGCTAAATGTAGGGGAAGTTTTTTATATTCCTGCTGAGTGGAAGAAGACCCAGCACAATAAATACTGCAAACTGCTCTCTTAGATTAGTGTTTCATAAACAACAGTTGCCTGTGCAGCGCATTCTGAATCCGCCTTTTTGGACAGGTGATGTCTAACATACTGTCGTCACTGCTAGAATTCAGTTATATTCTTCACGGTACATGAATTAGCTGGAGCGGCTTTTCGGGAAAATGTATGTACTGCTCAATCCATACACACAGAAGATTGTTTGAGCTCAAGTTACAATTTAATTTCTTTGTAGACTTTGATCAATGATGAATCTTAGCTTTTATCCATCATGTCTGAAAACTATTATCTTATTTATTAGGAGTGATTTAGTGGGTTAATAAAACTGATATGGCAGCTGGCCCTGTGATAACAAGTTATTGCAAGTCCCTGAACAGCTTAAGCCTATCATTTCCTTATCAGCTATCATTTGTGTCAGTGTATGCTAAAATCAGGGCTACTAGTTGCGTAGGAACATATGTTACAACAAACCATTGAAATTAAAAGAGGAAAGCAGTTCAGCTTGTTTTTTAAAAGTTTTGTTACAGAAATTGAGAATAAGTTTCTTACAATGACTTGTTTAATTTTATTAATTATATAAGAGAAATATAAATAGTAAAATATATATATACTGTACATACACATAGAAATATGGATATAAAAAGATGGAAAGAAGGTACTTGAAGTTGTATGTTAAAGATGTTATCAGTGTGTCTGGAATGGGTATACTACTCTCAACAAAGAGTCCAAAATAAGTCATTCAGCTAGTTACTTTGGCTTGTAAGAGAATAAAAATCCTTATACCTTATTACTCTGTGAAATAAGTCAGACAGAGCTTGAAAAGTACAGATTATAATTTTTTTACTGGTTCTGTGTCATGGCTGGAAACCGGTATTTTTTATTACTAAAAATTTAACAGCAC